>JAFFST010047143.1:3364-56565 GCA_022414735.1 Noturus placidus | reverse complement strand
TTTAACATTGTAAGAATCGTCTTGAGACCAAATCGTTGCATATATCTGTGAAATAATGTCCCTCTTACGAGGATTCAGCTTGAACACCTCTTCCCAATCTGACTTTATAGGTACTTTACATCAACATTTTTTCAGTAAATATATTTCCTATGAGGTTATTCACATGAAATTTTCACAAGATTTTGGTATTAACTCAAGAAATCCAGAAATTATTAAGAATTCACAATATTAAAGGCCATAAATAAAGTTGTGTGTAATAAAGAGGAATGGTACAGGAAAGAAGTATTGAACACGCTAACTGAAATTTATATAATACTTGGTGGAGAAACCTTTGTTTGTGATGACTGGAAATATATTTACTGAAATTTTTTTGATGTGTTCAATGCTTATTTCACCCAATGTAGGTGTATCAAAAATTACTCCAGCATTTTTTTTAAACCTGTATTTGTAGCACATATACAGTTACCATAGACAGAGAGAGAAAAAAATCTGATTACTGCAATTTCTTATAAAGGAAATCTAAAGGCAGCTGCTGATTTCCTACAGAACGTTTTAATACATTTTTCAGTTAACCATAAAATCTGTATAATTAATCCTTTCATAGGTAGGACTACCTGACAGAGCGGAGAACTTGTGGATATATAGGTGTGATCAGACACAGACAACAAAACCTTTGGGGGAAAGTCTAAAATAACTGATATGTTTTAAAAGTCTCAAGCGTTAATATGGAAAATGTGATTTTAGTCCTCGTTATCCTAATAAGGATGGTTTTAAAGCAATCACTTTATTATAAATACTCAGTTGTCAACGTATCAGATGTTTCACCTTTGTGAGAAAAAGAAGCAGCTGATTGCAACCCAAGTCAAATATAGTGATCTGGTAAATGTTTAAAATTTTGTAAAAACTGTGTAAGGTGCTGTTTTCTAGTCAGTGTAATTATGTTTAGTAATATTTCTGCATGTTGCGAACTGCTGTAATGAGTGCTGTAATTGACATGTAAGGCAGTATTGTGAAAGAATATATTGAGAAGGTATTAGCTCTGGTACCTGTAGGGGGCTGCATTGTGTTGATATTGGGCTTGACGTCAGGGAGGAAGGGAGACTTCACATCCTGACCAGGCGACATATAGGGTGGCATTGAGCTGCCAGGAGTCATGGGAGGAGTAGGGTTCCCAGGCAGGGGTGAGCTGGGGTAGCCAGGCATTGCCCGTCCAGGCTGGGGAGAAAAAAAAACAAAACAAAAAACATTTTTGATTACACATATACACAACACCTAAACAGTACAACTACCAACAATGAAATGTTAACTTCACACTAAAAAATATTCTAATAACATCGCTAATAAAAGCTAGATTAGTAGTTTGCAAATTACGTTATGTCAATCCATTGCTTCAGTGAGCACATTAGCATTTTTGGATGAAGTGCTCCTTTGAGTCAGAGCATCCAGTGACAAAGTCCAATCAGGGTGGTTCTGAAATTGTTAAATATTAACCAGATGTGACCTGCATACCTATTTACAAGAATATCAACATAGTATCAACATAGACAGAAATACAAAAGGAAAGTGAGGAGTGAGAGAAGGGTCACTGACCCCGTTCACAGCCCCTTGGTTAAACGTGTTGTACCCTCCACCTCCACCCACTCCAGTGGTCAGACTCCCATGGTTGTTGCCTTGCCCGTTGAACTGATCTGCCTGAGAAACAAATAATTCCCTTAAAGTCAATTAAACAAAAATTATGTCAGCATGGATTATATTCAGTACTGCTTGATCAACTCACATGATTATCCTTTGCTATTACAGAAACACATGTACGATATTAGTGCTTACAAATAATACTGAAACTATTATTAAAGTGTATTTACCAACCAAAAAAGAGTGGTTTTAAGGCAACATTCGTATTTGTGGAACCTGTAAACCACAGAGAGCAGACTGGTCTTTTGCTGTGTGCAACATTTACAAAATCTTTTCATGTTCACTCAGGCAGTAGCACATATCAGATTCCGACATTTTCACACTCACAAAGCAGCAGTGTGTACCACAAAATACAGAAGCAGGAACCTCTTCGCCTCGAAATCTGATACTGCTAGCTTGCTACAGAATGACACAAGCTGCTTGCAAAGAGACAATGCGAGAGTTGCCAAAGTCTTTCACAATGTCTTCAGCTGTGATCGCAATTAATCCAAGGCTGTTTCACCTTGTAATATTGTCCTGGGTTTCCTGGTCCTGCAGGATACTGGCCCATGTTGGACTGTTGAATCGGCATCCTGTGGCCCGTGTAGGAAGGCGAAGGTGCCGATCGCTGTGGGCCGGGGCCGTGGTACTGCATGGCCTGGCTGGGGTAAGGACCCGTTGCTCCCATCCCAGAGCCATACTGCTGCCCTGGGAATCCCTGTGAGAGGAAACATTCACATGACTGAAAAGAAATTAAATAGATCATGCTACTTGAAGACAGAGACCAGAGTGGCAATGACAATGCTGTGAAAAAGCGGCTTTCATTGCGATAGGTATATACATATAAAAAACAGTAGACTTGTTCAGTGTTACAAGTGTTAACGATATCTTTGATTGAGAGGAGGCTTTACTTAACACTGAGGTATTACTGAGAAGTTACCAAATAGTTTTGATGACTAGGAGGATCACCATAGAATGAGAATGTGATGGAAGATCTTGCACAAAACACAATCATTGTAGAAACAAACCTATATGGGTTTATTATAAATACAAGAAGAGTACGCTTATAGTATTTTATTACGCTCAAATATTTTCCCTAGATTTCCAAAGACTGCGGCCATACTAAATTACAGCCAACATCTAAATGGGAACGGACGCAAAAGAAGTACCTCCTCTCACTAACCTCAGAGTTGTAAGGGCGCTTCAGCCCCTGCTGGTGTCGAGGCGAAGGTCCCTGCTGCCCTCCGGGGTAACCGGAGTGTTGGGGCATACGCTGTCCCTGCGAACTGTACATGCCTCCCATAGAGGGAGGTCTGGATCCCACCATCCCAGAGGAGGCCATGCCTGGCGGGCCACGGGGTCCAGGGTGGGGCATGAACTGAGTGTTGTAAGAGGAAGCACCACCCATCTGCAAGGGAAAAAAAAAGAAAAAGGAAAAAAAGGAGTAAAACAACAAAAAAGCCCCTACGCCCATCAGACCTAGCAGACTTGAAACAATGGCTGGAGATTTGCCTGCCACTGACATGCACTGGGCACAGATAGGAAAACAGCAACTAGGTCAGCATCTTGGTCAATCAAATCCGCAGTTATGATGTGATGTCTACTGCTGGCCTGCCAGTTTGTAAAGTCTGTTTTTATAATGAGAAGGGGGGTGGAGGAAACATCTCCTTTTAGACTAATTAAAGCCATATTCTTGGATTGATATTATGTGATCTGATGCTCCACCAGCAGGGGGCATATTGAGTGCAACCATAAGCATGTACCACACAATGGCATGCAAGATTTCGAACACAAAGTGCTCAATGTGAAAAAGAAATTTGAGCTGAAATATGTACACCTCCATCAACAAGCACATAACAGATGATATGCTCTTTGTTCTCCGTCCTGTTTTCTAACATGAAGCAAGTGTCAAAATAAAGGTCATCTGGCTTTGGTCAAGTGACTGTCCTTTTTCTGCAATAAAACATCCGCTGTGGTCAAATGGTGAGCAAGATGACCTGATAGCAACTAAGCATACAAAGACAAACAGGAGATGCTCCTTACAGGCCCGTAATTCATCTCCTGGTTCTGCTTTTCCTGTATTGCAGCAACAGTCGCCGTGGCGGTGGCGGTTGCTGTGGCAGCGGCGGCGGCGACGGCCGCTGCAGCGGCGGCCTGGGTGAAGTCGGTGGGAGGGCGAACGCCGTGAGGAGGCATCCCGAGGGAGCCTCCACCATTATTGGGGTAACTAAAAACACAGGGCGCAAACACAAACAAGCTGTCATTCGTGCTGGCTCACATCATCTCCCATTCAACACAACAGGAGACCATTACTGGTCATGTTAAAAAACAGATATTTCATATTTTAGAATGTGGTGTATGAGTGCAGCTGATTATGAGTGTTGCTATGCAAAGTAGAAAGCCTCATTGTTGAAGTGTTCCGTATAGCAAAAGCAAATGATCAGAGCCCAAAGATATATTACTATGCAAAACGCTATCAGGAGGAAAAAAAACACCAAAAACAATGTGTGTGTGTGTGTGTGTGTGAGAGAGAGACTGGGTAGGTGAGTCAGTGCAGGGGAGGGACTCCTCTCTGACACACACCAAGGCGAGGGCATGCTCAGCCCCCGCAGTAGTGACGCTGAAGCAAAACACTGATGTCGTCCTACTCCCTCACCACTCAAGGCCTAATCATAGCCTCTGCGAGTATGAATTAACACAAGAACCGTGGGCTCCTCTTACCTGCCGCCATACGCGGGTCCGGTCGGGTAGCCACCGCTAGGCCGGCCATACATCCCCTGCTGCATGTAGCCCTTGTTGGGCTCCGGGTAGCCCTGCTGCCCCATGAACTGGGGAGAGTTCATGCCAGGGCTGTTTCCAGGCATCATGTGACCACCAGCTGAATTGCCACCCGGTCCCATAGGAGCACCAAATACCTAATAAAGAGAGAAAGATTACGTTGTTCATTTATTTGCTTCTCTGCGATTAGCAATTTTTAGACCAAACTCGACAGTTTAAAAAATTAAAAGTAAAACACTATTGCACCAAGGTGACTGGACCAGAAATACCATCCAGAATACATAGTTATGAAAAGCTTTAGCAGTTTTATTGTTGATCGTACTCCAAAGCCTGATATCCACAATGATTCAAAAATGACCAGGAGAAAAGTAAACCTTTGTTCTCAACTGAAGCGCAACTGAATATTACAGACCAACTGAAAAAATCCTGCATCTAAATCAATGGCATTTTCCATTGCACTGGAAGTACTTCAGGGTGTGCGGTTACAGGACACTAATCAACATACAGAGTGGTGTGATGTGGCCTGACACACACTATCTATCACTATCACTATCCTATCCAAAGTATTTTATTCCTCGTACAACGCGACACTTTGTCAAATGATTAAAATTTGTAACTATTCATAAATGACACACTACGCATTTTTAACTGTTTATAGTTATGTTTAATGTAACATCCATGAGGCAGGTTACTTTGTGTTATTCTGTCATTCCCTCATCAGTCTCTTTTTCTCTCTTAAAATTATGAGACAAAAAAATGCAGCTTGTCACGTTACAGAGAAGAGCAAAGTCATCTTCTGAAGACCCGTTTTCCCGTGGAGTAACGCTTCCTGTCTGTTAGAAAGCGCTGTCTAGTGGACGTTACATTACTGGCACTGGAGACTCCTTTCATAAATGTTAAATTAAAGTCCCCTTACAGAAGTAATTTTTCTTACCAACACTTTTTAATCTTTTTTTTCTTTTTTTTTTTAAATTAACATTAGATTATTTAGATCATGCACCACACATGCAAATGAGCTGTTACTATGGAAACTATCATGTATTTGAAAAGAACATTAATATAAACCTGTAATACGAATTACAGTCAGAACTACTGCTGTTACAGAAATTTAATCAACAACTTCTGGCCAATTCAAGAACGCTGTGGTACAAATCCATTTGAAATGAAATCTCTCTAGATGCTGATGACGCCAGGCTTACCTGGCTGGGTGAAGGACTGGTAACCCCCCACACTGTGGTTACCACAGACAGGGAGCCGGGGGGCTGGTTGGTGCCTTGCTGCCAGGACGCTGGGTCATAGGGGTACGAGCCGTCACTGTGGGAGAGTAGGCAACGATGCCAAGGTTAGGATTAGCGGAAGAGACAGAAATGCTGGCCTTTCCCTATTTTTCCTTCTTTGTTTTCACGCTGCTCCCTTTTGATCATTTGACTGGGCATGTGGTGAATGTTTAATTTACCTACTGTAGGCTGATCTGATTGCCAAATCGACAGGATTGAAATGGTATAATGGAGTTTTATGCTCATGTCTTCATGTGATACTGACATATATGGTGTTAACAGAGTCAGTGTGTGAAGGAGATGGAGAGAGAAAGCATGTGCGTACGTGTGAGTATGGAAGTCTTTGTGTGACTTGAATGTGCTACAGCCACATGCTCTAGAGGTGCTCGGCGCAATGTTTCCATGGCGACTACAGTCACTTAGAGACAGGAAAGAGTAGCGATGCCAAGGGAGGGGTGTGTGTGTGTGTATGTGTATGTGAGAGAGAGAGACAGAGAGAAAGAGAGAGAGAGAGAGAGAGAGAGAGAGAGAGAGAGAGAGTGTGTGTTAATGTTCACGGATGTGTGTTAAGAGTACCTACTGTTTTCTGTATAACTGGATCAAACCAGATTGCTCTCATTTAATCTTTCCAAAATTAGCCAAACTACATTAGGCGGTGCAGCAGATGGAAAGTGGAAAAAATACAGCTGGTAGAAAATATCAGAGTGTGAATACACACATCTCATTTTTGCTTTGAAATGAAACTGACTGATTAATTCTGTTAGCGTGTAAGCATCCTAAAGACAAAGACCAAAAGATTTCCTGTGTACACCACAGAGCTTAGTGATTATCAGAGTCTTCATCAGAACAATACTTGTGCTTGATATTGAGATTATTTGCCATAATGACTTCTGGCACAAAATGGCACAGAGAATATCAGGAGCCGAAGGACTATGTAGCTGAAATCATATTCGAGCATACTTTCTGAAAGAACCGAGTTAACAATAAAAGTGTTTTTTATTTATTTATGTATCTTCTGAATGGTTAACCTTGAGCACCCTTTCACACTTAATATTAACAGCACCGCAGTGGAAGCCCCAGAGCCCTGCTGAACGTTTTTCCAGCTCAACCAGCGGTCATTTATCGCTGGCCTGCGACCCACAGGATATTGGGTCTCTACGTCGGCTCTGAGTGATGGCCTCCAGCGGTTGGTGGTCATCGCTGGATTAGTGGAGTCGAGTGAGCGGACCAGTTTGCCATCAGCGGCACAAAGCATTCCGTGGGAGGCTGATAATTTTTTTTTCTGAAAAGAAAGAAGAAAAAAAAAAAAAAAAAAAACACCAGATGCTCTTCCATCATACCTCCCCCCTCCCATCACAACAGCCTCACATCAACCCACCCGCAATGAAACAGGAAACTACTGTTCCGGAGCCAAGCCCAAAGGCGCCCAATCAACACAACGCTGACAGCACAGCCAATCAGAATTCAAATAGACGGTGAATCACATCTGAGGCTGGGCGAATGACAGGCGAGTATTCGGAACGCTGTTGAGGAGTAGTGAAGCCATCGCCACTGCGGTTCTTTTCTACAGCCAATATTCACTTTTCGTATTTGCTTAATTATGTTCCCTCACTTACGTACTAAATCCTGGGCACAGAGAGCACTTGTACATGAATCAGATCAATTGACAAAACTCTACACTACAGTTAATATAAACGAATGTCAGATATTAATTACATCGTAAATACTATATGTATGTCTGTGTGCAACATCAGCGATACCGAGAAGTAGCCAGAAGGGTTAGGGTTAGTGTTAACATTTTAGTGTTCAGGGAATGCGAGGAAACAAGTGACAGATCAAGAAATTCAGGGGCTCGAGTACGCCATTTTCGAGGAGGAAGTGTGTGTGGGTGACGTGTGGAAGAGACAGCGAGAGAAACAAAAACACACACACACACACACACACAAAATGTACTGATACATGAAAAAAAGCAGAGCAGTCAGTTTGTTCAGGCACACACACACACACACACACACACACACACAAATTGCACGCACCTGTGTGGCGTTGGAGGCAGGGCAGGTTTCATGGAGTTGATTGGGTTCATCGGAGGAACGTGGGGGTCAGCTGAGAACCCCGAATCACCTCAACCTGGCAGGCGGTCTGATAGAGAGAAAGACACAAAATGTCAGACTGACTAAAACAAAAGGTGGTTGTTATTTTTCTCATTATGAGTCACTGAGGGCATGTGAGTGCAGTTGCGTTGTGCAGATTCACTCTGATGGCTGCAGTTCAGCCCCTTTGGCAGAACGGGTTAATCACCAAGCACAGCGCACTGGGACCCATCTCCACTCACCCCCACGCTTCAATAACACACATTTCGCATGCATTGCTCGACTGCTTCAGCGATCGCAGCACTAAAATGAAAGAACACAAAGAAACCGCTTTCCCAGAAAGCACACATCACAATCCCTCTCAGATTCCCCTCAGTGCTGGGGATGAGAGAGGACTCGTTTCAGGCTGGAAAGCTCAAGAAGACAAAAGAAGAAACAAAAGACTATGATTGTGCGCGTGTGTGTGTGTTACTAGAGGGATCGGGCCGATAGATTTTAACCGCATTTGTGGACAAGCGAGTACGCCCTGCTCCAAACACCACTGGCTGGCTGTAGATTCCTCCTCTCCATCACGAGAGAGGGAGGGAGGGAGACGATGGAGCTATTTATAGCGCTTTGATTTCAAAAGGAAGAGAAAAATGCAGTGTGGAAAAAGCAGCTCAGGATCTTGTGGCGGTCTGTGTGCGATTCGAGCCCTCCTTGAAGATAATGCCTTCAACCCCCCATCAATAATTCAGAGTGACCGGGGGACTCGTTTGAAGAAGAGGTGGCTTTGCTGGTTCTTGTTGGGCTTTATGTGGATGTGCGTGTGTGAGGATTGCAGTCGTTAAGTAATGACAACACCCCCACCTCCAAACACACACACACACATCCTTTCATCAGAGCGTTATCCTATCCCTTTCTCTTGTTCAAATCTTCCGTGTCTTTCTCCTATCTAGAGGGTAATCACCATTAACAGACATGCTAATTTGCTGCCAACATCAGTGCCTGTCCCCCCCCCCCCCTTTCTTTCCATACAGATTTAGGTCAGACGGCCTACAGCTTGAAAAAGAGGGATGAAGAAGAGGCTGAGCGGGGAGGAGGGGAGAGACGGTGTTTATCCACGAGAGGGTCACCTACAGGGATAATGAGGAGAAGAAGAGAGGGAGAGACATGATGTGTGCATATATACAAGTGCGTGATTAGTAACAGAAAGGGAGGAGTGGGGAGGTTACATGGATGAGCTCCTCCAAAGTCGTGTTTTGATAACCACTTGATTGAAGCAGGCTTAATAATAATAATAACAAAAATATTAACATTAACATGTTCGCACTGGCCTCTTTTTCAGCCCCGTGCCAACACATGGTTTGTCTTCCCACACTCTTCCAACACTTCACAAGTGCGTGGATGCTTTGGTGCATTTGTGTGCCTCCTAACGACGCCTGAACGCACTCACCGTGCTTTATAACGTTTCGATTTAATTAATGTCCGCTAAGCGGCTGATGGACTGAACGGTCTGTGCTTAATTAGGCCTGCACTTGAAAAGCCAACCTCTGTGATTATTAGCGCAGTGCATTCGAGAGCCCCTTCAGCGAAAGAGCAGCCATCCAAGCTGGTACTACAGATTACAGTAACGCATCTGCTGGCGTGGCTAAACTCACGACACTGCAGCATTCACTCTCTCACTCAATCCCTCATAAACCATACACACTTCCTTCTGAATGAGCAGTTTGAAGAGCAGAAAGCATAAGCCATGTCATGGCGGCAAACACACACACAGCTCGGCACCGTGCAGACAGCACGCATGCGCGCGCACACACACACACTCAAACCACGAGCGCCTAGGTAATACACACTTCACCATCCTGATCTCAGTCTCTCCTCATTCTCTTTCTATGTTTGTGTGATGGATAACGGCACAAACTGTTCTTAACTCCGCAAGGAACAGATCATGCTGTTCTTTCTTTCATTCTTTCCAAGGTGGATTTTATCCATCTCTCATTCCTCCCCCTGCCTGCAGTGCCCAGATCCTACTGCTGTGTAACACACACCCATTTCCTTCCATCACCAAAGCACACATGCTTACAACCATCTCCTCCTTCTTGTGAAATCTCAGTATCCACCCTCCTTACGCTGCCATTCCACTCTGCTTTTTTCTGTTAGTGTCGCAGGTCGTGTCCTCCACTCGCACATCAGGAAGCTTTGAGCAGGGATGCTCAAGTCAGCAATGTAGACAGTAAAAATAAATAAATCAGTATAAAAGTCTAATATGTCATCTATTACAGCACAGTTCAATTAAACAAACATGTGCACTGAGTATTTACTAAAACGCCTCCTCTTTTTGAGCTGGAAGCCCTGCAGGTCTTTTTATTTCTGATAGACCATAGAAACGGCTGTGTGTGTAAAACGCGAAGTGCAGATTCAGCTCTCTGAGGGGACGTTGTGTTTCAAGTGCACAACCATGTAGCGGAGCAGAACAGAGAACAGGTAGGAAAGAGGAGAGATCCAGATGAGGACGTGTTCCCTTTTGAGTCTGGGTCCTCTCAAGGTTTCTTCCTCGTAGTATGGCAGGGAGTTGTTCTTTGACATTTTAAATTCATACGTTTAAAATCTATATCCTGAATTTATACATGTCTGTAAAGCTGCTTTGGGACAATGTCCATTGGTAAAAGCGCTATACAAATAAATTCGACTGAAGATCTTATACCAGTAAACAGGGATTTAAAACAACAACAACAACAAAACACTGCTGGTGAAAAGAAAGTCCAGGGTGGATCTCCATGTTTGACCTGTAGGGCTACTGTTTAATAGGATTAAGCTAAAACAACAGAAGTCTGTCTCTCAAATGGAAATGTTTTGTAATGTCTACTCAATCACAAATCAATAATGCAAAATGGAGCATCACTAAAGACAAAATGACCCACTTGGGACTGCCATCCAAAATCTGCCATTTGTCTGCATGCCAAACCCGAGAGCAACTCTAGTCATGTGATCAAGAAGCAGCCCCTCCCCCTCTGTGGCCCCAGGCTGGAGAAGTGATGTTTAGAGGCCTCCAACACGCACACACACGCGCACACACACACACACACACACACACACACACTTAAGAGCAGAGACACACGGGGGAGGGTAGCCAGGGGGAAGGGGATTAGGAGCCACAGGAAGACTGGGTCTGATAACACATTCCTGCACACACACAGACACACACAAATTGACCCCAGATTTGACAAGCATTGCAAAAATCATTACCTATGCCACCAGTGTAAATAGAGCAGGTTTACGGCGATCAGGACAGTGGGGCAGGAAGTCCCACTCAAATAGTGGGCATGATTAGAAAATAAGAGAAAATAAGCAAACCAAACAATTTGCGATGGATGCCATCTCCCGAGATCAGTCCTGCACTGAGAGAATAGGAGGAATTTTAATACTCAAAAGTATTTTAATTGCAAAAGCGGAATACCACCAGCGCAAGGGTCTTGAAGTGCCTCGTTTATCGCGACGATTACTCTTCAAAATGTTAGCAATTCAGCGATTTGTAAAAAATGTGCTGGTTGGGTTCGCATATCATAGGTTGGGGAATTGGGAATGAGTGAAACGAAAATCCCAATTTAGTGAGTAAACAGGGTTTAAAAAAAAAACAGATGCCATGAACCTCAAACTCATCCACGAAGCATGCTCCATGTGTTGTCACAGTGTACAAGTTTTTGTTGCCTTAAGGGAGTGATGAAAACAGGTGAACAAATAACAAATGTGCAGGAAGCAACTGAGAGTGAGATTTTTGCAGCCATCCATAAGAGTTTACAGGCGGCGCTTCTGAGACAGAAGTCTACAGAAGTCTCGTCTCCCAGATCAGCTGCGTTTGCATTGTAGTCAGTCCTGTGCGTGAAGCCCGTTTGCCTCGCTCATACCTACAGGCCTTGTGTGCTCATGCAGCATTCTCCTGACACCTCCCATTGAATAAACTGATCAGACATCACCCAGTAGCACTGCACTAGGTATAAAACCCAGACTGGCATGCTACCATTATAATCCCTCAAATCAAGATGCGACGACGTGGCGAGTCACCCGTCTTCAAGTAGCTTGCCTTAACATCAAAGCAAACCATTCAAATATGACTCTCCCTGCATGGCACGTCACAAGAATCCATGTTTCATGAGACATCTGTAGATGGTTTGTAAGTTTGTTTGTGTCTAGCCGAGAGGCAGCGAGCCAAGGCTGAGTAGCTGCAGCAGCAGAAGATGGAACGAGACTATCTCTACTCAGCACGATTAATGGTGCAGTGAGAGTTTTCTCTAGGTCAAGTGTTCCACCCTTTTTCGTCGTGCTCTCTTTCGCGATTCACGAGTCCAAAGTTTCCGAGGAATACTCAGGCTCCACCCTAGTCACCTCAAAGACAAGACTGAGGCCAGTAAACATTCAGAATATCCCGCATGCCTTTGCTTTCACTCGCGTGGGAGTGGACTGGGATTGCCCAACACTAATTTAAAATGGGGGAGAGAAGAAAAGAAAAAAGTTCACCTTGCTGTAACACGCTTTAGTATTTAGCAAATAATGGCTTATGTTGTTTAGACAGGAAAAGAAAGTAAACACGGTTAATGAAACTCGAGTGATTAGCAATACCAAATAGGATCAAATAATGTTTATAATGATCAGAAATAAAAACAAGCATAATTTACCAACACTGATATACCAAAAAAGGGTCAACCAATCAAAACTGATTAAGAGCCATGATCTTGTCTTGCTGGTAGTTTGTCACACAACACAACTAAAAACGTTTAACTCTAATCTTGACAATAAAACTATGAGCTCATGTGCATTTCATCGACCTGTGATACTGTATAAACAGTAGTAGGCTACCAAAATGTTCTGCACATACAGAAGCAGATTAAAAACTCATTCACAATCCTAACATTTCTCAGATTTCCTTCACAGAATACTGCTCGTGGTGTAGAGCAGGAACTCCCGGCACGCCAAAACTCATTTTCCCTGCATGAGCCGCTTTGAATCGAGCAACCGCGAATGCAAATGGAGCCATATTGTATTGATTCCTCTTTAACGACTTTGTTACGCCGCTGACTGTCCTTTATAAAAGCAGCATCGGCTGGTTCGTTCAAGGGCCTCTGCTTGATAAACTTGTCTGACTTCAACACTCAGTCCCCCCAGCCCACCCCCCACACTACAGCGTGACTCACTCTGCACACAGTAATGGCTTTCTCTCTTTCGGTAGTGTAGAGGGGAGAAAACAGGTTGACTGACTGATGGTTCGCCTGATTAACGGTGACACAAGCACTCGATGGAGACTAGCTTACTGTTGCCTTGCCTCACCAACAAAAGCCACATTATTCTTCTGATATTGGGCAAGAAAGACATGCCGAGGAACAACTGCAGGGCAGCGAGAGAGCCTCTCTTGGTTATCTGGGTGCAAAATTATCCTCAGCGTCCATCTTCCCAAGAACCGATGCTGTGCTCATTCCAGGACTCATCCACAACACAATCGCACTGAACATCCACCTACAGTTTTAGAAAAGTAATAGATTTATTCAGAATCCTACTTTTCTGTGTCACTTTTATTCTTAATACTCACACCTTTTCAAAACCTCTTTGGCTCACCTTGTCCATACTCTGCACCGAGTTAACCAATGAGCTTTGAATAATGAACACTGCCCTCAGGCTAATAGGCCCAGCTCAGCCTGTTACGCTAAACTCCTCTTCAGAATGAGATTTTACACCTAGTTGATATTCAAAGCCTTAAACCAGTCTCACTGTGAGCTCCTCAAAGTGAAGGTGCGTGTCACAGTCCAAGATGGACATCAGACTAAACATTTCATGAGGGAAATGTTTACGCTGGACATTTCTACTCTGTTATTTATCTAGTGAGCTCTCGAGGTGAGCTCAGGACACAATTCACATGCGTGGCCTTCAGGCTTAAAATAGAGCCATGAGGATCCATTGGTATTGCACAGCTTGCAGATGGTGAGAGAAGCACTAGTGGAACGCGGCGGACCACAATCCGTACAGGGCATTAAATCCACTTCAAAATCGCACATGAATGAGCAGCCAAGAATCGCCATTCTGACCCACGCTGACACTTGAGGTCTCATCTCAAATTTATATAGGCTGTTGTGGTGAATAAACAGTAGCTACAGATAAGAGCAAGAAGAAATGTGACCAGCTGAACACGTGGCCTTTGCACATGGTTAATTTGGGTTAACCTGATTACGGAGTAAGAACTACTAAAAGATCTGAAGACATTCAAGAAATGCAGTTGGCTTTTCAGGAAATAAAACCTCTCTCTCACACACACACACACACATACAATGTGAGCATGCTCCGAATCAACGATGTGGACTGATAGAACAACGGCTGCGTTTCCAGTCAGTGGGCGTAGGCTGTGGTCAGAGCTGCTACGTAAGCCTTGGAAAGAGCAAAACAAGACAGTGACGAGGCGTTTGGTGTGGAGATGTCAGAAAGCTCGGCCCAACCGGGTCACAGATGCGGGGGCGCTACGCAGAGTCACAGCATCATTCAGACAAGTTCCACCCCCTGCACCCCACGCTGACTCATTCCAGGCTGACACACACACACACACACACACACACACACACGTTGCAAGCTATTCCTAGCTTACACTCACTCACAATCATGCAAATGTGCATTGATCTAGTACCCGGCATATTTGCAAGTCCTTAAACACGGTGTTAGAAGACGCTAGATTAGAGAGCAGAAGCCAGGGCCCTGGAGCCTTTTCACAGATAGAAGGCATGCAGAGAATGAGAGTCAAAAGAACATTTTAAAAAAAGTTATTTGTACACTAGGCAGACGGTTTCTTCTGACCCAGCTTTTAATATGTAGCATTCTGATTCTTAACAGAGTCAATTTGAGCCTTTTTGCAATTTAGTGTAACTGATAAACTCACTTTTATGCATCATGCATTATGCAAATATGTCATACAACAACTCCATCTCTACTGTGATCAGCCGGTCCTGACTGCCGCACTGGGTATTAACTACCTTTTTTTTTTCAAAACTAAAAAAAGTGGAGACCAATACTGAAATGAGTAGCCTATCCAGAATATAAAGCAAAAATGGTCTCATAGAACATTTTATTTAGCTCTGTTTATTTCTTCAGTTTGTTTCTGAAATGCATAAAATGGCCCTGCACCTTATGATGCTTGATGGTTTGAATTTTCAGCTCTCCTTGCGTCCTCTTGTTCTTCTCATTGGCCAGTTGCGTCAAAAGCAAAACTCCTAAAGTCACTGAATCAGTCACCGGAGGAACGCGTGCTCTCAATTATAGAAAGGTGACAAACGTCGCAAAGCAATATCAAATCCTTAAAATTTACTTCCCACCTTCAAAAGGAGAAAACAGAAAGGGGTTTTCCTCTGTGTTTAAATCAGAGAATGTTCCTCTATACACTACTATGTCACCACAGTAAGAGATGAGCAGGCACATCTACAAATTATTTTTTTATTTTGACCAGTGTTTCCTTTTAAAACCTGCCTTTTATGGTCCCTACCAATTCAGAGATGCAGAGTTAGCACTGTTGTTGGTCCTCCACTATCCTCTTATGTCTAAGCCACACTACAGGACGGCCTATAAATGTCTAGATTTTAGACATTAATGCATACCTTCCCAGATAAAATACAAATATTAATACTTTAGATCTACTGACAATCCAGTCCTGACTAGGCACGAGATGGAATTTCCTTGTCTCGAATAACGCGATACAAAATACCGGCGAGACGAATTTTGCTTCTCTGGTGTGTATTGTGATATGTCTGTTCAATGTTCATTATGAGCTTTAAATCATCTTACACAGGTGGCAGCAGCAGATGTAGTAGGATACAGAGCACAATGTTTGCAAGTGGGAGCCTAACTGTCTCGAAGCAGGTTTTCTTAATGGTCCAAATCATTAAGCCAATCGAAAGAAAGCATTATGGCATGTGTCAAACACAAAGCCCCCATCCTCTTTTCATTTGGTGCACGTGAACTGACAAAACAAATCATATCGAAACAGCCCATAATACACTACCACTCAACATTTTCACAGGATCCAGAATTCACAGCCGATCCATACCATAGCATCTGAAGAAAGTTATTGCAAACTGCTACATATACTAGCACTCGGGTTTCTATTGCGGCGGGCATGGCCGTGGTTTGAAACGGCGGTGGAAATCAAATCTTTTGTGCTGCGTTTGATGTAAGTCACACTCACATCTACAAACGACTCAGAAGCATATTGTCTGTTGTTCTGGAAGTGACAGACAAATGAATTTGGTCTGGATGAGGAAATATACAAAATAAAATCTGGACTGATCTTCCTCATCTGTATATATATATATATATATGAAAATAGTAGGAACTATTTAGTAATTCCTACTCAGCGCGGCACGAGGTCCTTTTCCAAAACCTTCACTCTAACTGTTCCTCAGTGGTGGAATCAGCAACTGCTCGGTCCTGTAGATTCATCCTGTTCAACATCAAGAAAATCCGACCCTACCTCACTGAACAGGCCACACAGATACTAGTCCAGGCTCTTGTTGTCTCAAAACTGGACTATTGTAACTCTCTACTTTCGGGCCTCCCAGCCAGCTCTATCAGACCACTGCAGATGATTCAGAATGCTGCAGCACGCCTGGTCTTCAACCGACCGAAGAGAACCCATGTCACACCCCTCTTCATCTCCCTCCACTGGCTTCCTGTAGCCGCCCGCATCAAATTCAAGGCCTTGACGCTCAAGTACAAGACCCTGTCTGGAACAGCACCCTCCTACCTCAACTCTCTCCTGAAGGTTTACGTTCCCTCACGCAATCTGTGATCGATTAGCGACCGACGTTTAGTAGTTCCTACTCATCGCGGCACAAGGTCCCTTTCCAGAACCTTCACACTAACTGTTCCTCAGTGGTGGAATGAACTTCCAACCTCAATCAGGACTGCAGACTCACTCACCTCTTCCATCAACACCTAACCATCTCATAAAAAAAAAAAATAATAAAATAAAAAAAAAATTTAAAAAATGCACTTACACCTCTACTCTGCGCACATTGCTTCTTCTAGTACTCAATGAATAGATCTTGTATAGTGGCACTACTTGTATTGTTCCCTGCTTGATATCACTTTGCTTGTATCTCTCATTTGTAAGTCGCTTTGGATAAAAGCGTCTGCTAAGTGAATAAATGTAAATGTAAATATATATAGATATAGTACAGCTTTTATTTATTTTACTGAAGCAAAAGAAGTGATCCAACACCCTATCAAACTATCTGCCCCCTTACAATTAAAATGTAGTTGTGCCACCTTTAGCTGCAATAACTGCAACCAAACCCTTCAGATAACTGGAGATCAGACTTTCACTTACTTCTAGGACTAGGATTTACTCGTTGTCTTGCTGCATAATCCAGTTGTGCTCAAGTTTCACCTGACACACTGAAGACAGAACATTCTCCTTTATGATTTTCTGGTAGAGCGCAGAATTCATGTTTCCCTCAATTACTGCAAGTTGCCCAGCAGAGCATGCCCACATCACACTTCCTCCACCATGCCTGATGTTCTTTTTGTGGAATTCAGTGTTTGGTTTATGCCAGATGCAACAAGATCTTCCAAAGAGTTCCACTTTCAACTCATCAGTCCACAGAACCATCCATCCATCCATCTTCAACCGCATTCTCCCAAAAGGTTTGAGGATCATCAAGGTGTGTTTGGGTGAAATTCAAACGAGTCTTAATGTTCTTCTGGGTTAGCAGTGGTTTTCACCTCTTCCATGGAGCCATTTTTGCCCAGTGATTTTTCTGATAGTGGAGTCATGAACAGTGACTTTTATTGATGTAAGAGAGGCCTGTAGGTCCTTCGATGTTGTCATTGGCTCTTTTGTGATTTCCTGAGTAAGATCTTTTAACCAACTTCAGTTCTATTTAAGTGTAGTTGTGATTGAACAGGGTTTGCAGTAATCAGACCTGGTAGTGTTTAGTCCAGCTGAACCCCATTTAAAAACCAGTTTCATAGATTTTGTGAATTAGTAACTATGGGGGCAAATACATTTTCACAGAGGCCCAGTTGGCATTTGATAACTTTTTTGCTTCAATAAATAACATTATTATTTAAAAAACTGTATTTTGTGTTTACTCAGGTTGCCTTTGGTTTTGATTTCTGGAACAAGTTAGTAGGAGACGTACACAAAAACAGAAGAAATCATGAAGGGGCAAATAATTTTTCACAGCACTGTTGCATCTCATGCCTAGTGGTAACCAGAGACAGGCTAACTGAACGGTCTATGTATGTTTTGATCTGAAGTCATGGTCGTTCATGAGTAATTCGTGTCAGTAAACACAACAGTGCCATGCTAGATACAGCACATTCGAACCTGCGGTGTTACTGACCCAAGAGGCCCGCCATCTCGTTTTCTGTTGGTTCTCAAATCCAAGTTTAGCAGGTTCACTGGTAGAATGTCACCTCTCTGTACAAAGCGAAAGTAGCAATACCACAAACAAATAATCGTCTTATATGTTCCAATCTCCTTTCCCATTCAATGAACTGGCTTTTTCGCCAGGTCTGATGGCTGCTTCATAGTTTTCAGCCATCTTTTACATCACTGTAGCGTAGAGTTAAAAAAAAAATAGGGGGAATGCTACGGCTAATCCTCTAGAATAATCTGAAAGTGTGCAGTTTAATTCCGGGCCATTATGTCACCATTCTGCATGGTGGGTTTGATAACTGAAGGATTATCCAGGATGACACATTTTCATGATCATTTAGGATTATAAATCTTGTAGAGTGGTCCAAGCATGCAAGGTTCTTCTGGGTGTCATTTAGTGACCACTCCGCCTCCACACAGTGTGAGGTAGAAAAGGTTCAAGTTAAGGACAGCGTTATTGTCCCGATGGCTTCTTAGTGCTATAGCAGACAAAGTGTCTACATCAACTATTTTATGGCACCTCATATCTCTACACACAGTACATTCTGAGAGAAAAGCCCAGGACATCCAATCTCTGTGGTGAACTTTCTGCTTGGGTTTAAGCCTCAGTAATCATTAAAGGGTATGCTGTTAAAATCAAACATTGGTCCATAGACTGATTGGATCACGCTTAGTAATCAAAAGTTATTTAAAAAGACCCACTACAGTAAAGTTTTTTTGCTACGTGACTCATCATCTCCAGATATACCGAAGATTCAGCCTTTTGATTAGGGCTTTTTATTGTTAGTAATAATGTGCTATTTTTCTTAACGTCTCAACATCAGATTGTTCTTACTAGCAGAAATTTCTGATTACGTTTAACGTCCACGACAACTTCTGTAGTCCCATTTAGCCACTTGTTATGAACCATCTATTTCAACACATATAGAATCTAAACAAAATCACGAGTGGGTATTACTGAGATACTTTGCATGTCATAGTGTAAAACGTGAACATATCCCGAGATTGTATTCACCACAAACCTTATCTCAGGCATTTAACCAAAAACCCTTTAAAAAAAAACCCATTGATTTCAGAATGATGGACGCGGTGTACACAGAAAAATTGAGTTGTGATCACAAGAAAACAAGCCGCTTAGGGCTTCCGTAGGATCGTGACGTGATGTGACGCTAATGAGGCATCAGTCGGGGTCCACGATGTCCTCGTCACTGAGTACATAGAATCCATTAACCCGAGTGACCTCACATGGCTGCTGCTCAGCTCAGGAAGAACCTGAGAAAGAACCTCTTCAAGCCAGCCAGCTGAGGCTCTGTACACCAGATCAACTCGCCTCTCTTCTGGAGGAGGATGGAGGACATAAACAGAAAAAGGAACCGAGTCGACTTGTGCTGAGCTTTTCATTTGAGTACTTAGTGATTTGAATTTCATTTCCAATCCAAATCAAACTCATGGAACAATAAGCAAATGCTTCTCCTCACACAAAGCTCTCAGAGCCTTTCAGTCTTTATAGTAGCAGACCCTACCACTTATTTACCTGAAAGCTCTTCGATAAGTACAGAAATGCCTCACTAGTAGGATTTATGCTGAACTAACAAATGTAATTATTTGTGCAGGGCAGGCCTAATGCTGGTTTAAACAAACTAACACAGTCGCAATTGTACCAATGCAAAGCAGCTCATGTTCTGAACTAAATGTTCAAATGTTACCCTAATGCAAGCAAATGAGTAAAAGTATCATCACACAGTACACACAGCTCGGAGCCCCTCACTTCCTCGTCCCCCTTTTGTCCATAAAATGATAAAATTGTACTGTACCTGTACTTCCTCACATAGGAAGGCACGCCATATGGAGAGTGTGAGCGATGACATGGTGTGGTTTTCCTCTGGTGGCCAGATTAAGGGAAACAGGCTTATTTAGGGAGTAGCCACGTGGCAGGAGAGAGTGGCGGCAAAACTGCATCACAGCCAGACACAGTGCTGATGGGAAGATTAGACAGAGGCCGGCTTCACGGATGAAAACCACAGGAAAGGAGTCACTCCAACCAAATGGTACTACATCATCCAGTGTATGAAGCAGGACAATATAATGGCAGTGTCTCTCGCCATTTGTCTAGCCTCATATTTAAAACAGGATATTTGTTTAATGGTGGCTTTGTGCTTGTTTTCAAGAGATGCCACGTGTCTATCCAGATTTACAGACTAGAAAATATTCATTGAAACAAATGCAGAACTTTGAAGCGGTTTTACCGACAATATTCTTCAATTGCTTCAAAAAGATCCGTGTGAACAAACCTTTAGATGGACAGATAAAACACTAGAAGTTGCAACTAGGGGTGTCACGGTTTGAAACTTTCACACTATATAACCTAGTCTGAACAGGTCAATGATTTAATCAAGGAATCTATTATGCTGTCAGGATTGATCACGTTGTCATTATAAGCTGAATAATTGTGCAAACCCATACGTACTAAATTTGCGCAGGCCGTTTTCACAATTTCACCATTCACTGGGTTTTAATAATGAGACAGTTCATCAGGATTATGCATGAATAGTTTAAATATGATCCAAAAGTTTGGATCACATCCTATTAACAGTGGCAATATTGGTTTCATATTAAATGTTCGCTGCCAGAGTTCGGTGTAATCTAATGACTTTTTCAGATAACGCAATAATGTAACGCATTACATTTTAAATGGATGTAATTTGATTACAGTTACAAATGGCAATAAAATTACGTTCCCTGTGTTACAAATTTACTGTTACGAAAACAATATGAAGTAAAATTTGTTTTAAAAATAAATCAGGTTTTTGTGGAAGATTTTTTCTTTAGCTGGAATAATTCTCGACTCGGAGCGGTTCGTCACGACGTAACTGAACGTCAGTAAAAGACGCCGGTGGTGATGTAATTTTATATCTTCAGTGAACGGAGGTGAGACCAATCAGACAGGGTTTACAGGAAAGTACTCGCGTCTTATTGGCTGACGGTCTCTCAATTCTGCTAAACGTTAACTTACACAGTCATTGTGAGGAAAAACGGATATACGCAGATTTTATTTTATTTAAACCAGTAAAGGTGTTGAAACTGAAACACTAACATCCTCTGATGCTGAGCAGGAAAACAAGGCGTGTCTGGGTTATCTATGAGTTCTAGTTTACGTGAACATGATACGAGCAGAAGGAAACATAATGAACTCTACATGACCCTGTAGCAGCTAAACCCATACAGGCTGGAACTGAAGGCCTAGCTGTTCCTCCTCTTGGTTAGCGACGCCAAACTAGGCTAGTCAAAGTTTTATATTTTATCAGCCTGCTATTCCTACAATTACTGAAAGAACTGAGTTTCACTTTGTAGTGTATTTTTGTAGGTTTGTGAGGTTTTAAAAGAAACTTCAAAGTAAAGTAATGAATAATCTGATTCCTTTTTACATGCAGTAATCAGATTACAGTTTTAAAGTAGTCTTTAGTAATCTGTAGTGGATTACTTGTTCTGAGTAACTTACCCAACATTGTTCACTGCACATTCGACCCAACAGCATTTAAATCGATGGAGTACAATTTTTCATGCAGCTTACCCTACGAACAGAACACACTCATTCGTAATGGATTTACTGTGGCTTTTTCAGTGCATTTGGATACTGGATGTGCAATTATGAGTAAGTTTAGTTTCAGTTTTACTTTTCTGGCAACAATTTTTTTAAAGCTCTGACAGTAGTCCTGGAAGGGGTCTCCAGTGTCAGCACTTTGTAACAGTCAGAAGTTATGTTTTCCACCACAGGAAATTCTTCTTTTGTGTTATTACATCAAAAGAGAGGGGGGAAAAAAGAGGCTGGGGAAGGAACAACTATTTAAATTTGCTATAGCATAAGTGTTGTTATTTCCCCATACGTTTCATAACATTAAATGTGACTGTGCATGGATAAAAAAGTACACTGTACATTTTTTTAAATATATCCTTCGGGGGGGGGATTCCTTACTTGATTTAAAAATGAACACCACCAACTAATCACTTCATTACTTGTAGTGGCGATTCTTCACAACAATGTGACTTCAGATCGAATAATCAAAGTTCCCACCAATTTCCACCCCTTCATACATCACACACTGTTCATGTTCAGAGGTTTATGCTTCTCAACTGCCTTGCTGCTCCACTTTAAATGAATTTTCCAATCTTCGAGAGCATAAACCTGCCTTAAGGGCACTGAGGCAAAGCACCATCGCAGTGTCTACAGAGTTTCTCAAGAGGCTATATGTACCAAAACAGTATCACGAGAAACCGAGGTTAAGCCTCTGGACTACAGAATCAGAAGGTTGTAAAGTTCTCAACAGCTTCTTCTCAGCTATTATTAGTCTGCGGTTCAAACATCACTATGCCACTTCAGAGTGCCGACTGCTCTTAAGAATCAATTAGTATTATAATATATACCTATATATTATTATACGTGTATATAACAACACTACAGTAGGGCACATAGACAAAATAACAGCATGACACATTCTCAAGCATAACTTAGCATATTTTGTAAAGAGCAGAATAAAAGAGGAATCCATTATTAGCTAGTCATTCATCTGAACACACTCACATTCTCAAAATTCCCAGCAGCTGGTAGAAAGGTACTCTGGACTGACCTCAGTGACCGTTGCACATTTATATCCAAGACAAAGTGTCTTTTTCCTCCTCATCTTTCAGAAGAATCAACAGTCCCCTGGCTATGGTGCCTACAGGAGCAATTCGAGCGAGTGGTCCAAAAAAGCCTTGTGTCCTACAGAGATCAAAGCTGTTCCTGTGTAGCCAGACACACGGAGGGGAGCAAAGGAACATCAGTTTTCACAGCAAACGGCAGCTGTTCTGAAAAGGGAGAGGTACCTGCCCCCACCGCGCTGCACAGACCAACCCTTCCCCCAATCCCAAGAGTGTAGCCTTTAGTCATTTTAACAGCCATTACACCTCCATAACAAAAAGATCTAACAAGGACACGTGTTCAACATTAAGGACAGCAACATCATTTCATTTTCTTTCCTGTTAGACTGAAATTTAGAAGATCAGTGAGAGGACGCTCCATAGTCTCGGTCTTGCCTGCAATAAAGTATTTGTGATGCGGTCTCGGGCACGTACAATCGAGTCTGGATTTTCCAGGTTAGCCTGGGCACAGGAGAATTCGTAAGAGAGCCAGGCCACAGTTTGGAATCACGCGGAGATTGCCACAAGGCAGCTTGAGCGCATCTCAACACTCTGGCAAGCCCTTCCCCTGTGGCATAACTAACAAAAAAATGGCAGCCTAAATTCTGGCTGAATGGTTCCATGAGAGACTGCGCAGAACATGCAGTCTTGTCTTCAATGAGAAAAAACAACACCACCTTGTTCCATGCAGTGCTGCTTGGCCATGATTATGATGGTCATGATTGGCCATTTATTATCCAAGTTCATGACTGCCAGCCTCTGCTTTTGGTCAGGGAGATGTGTGCAGAGGGTGGGTAATGAAGCAGTCAGCTACTAAAGATCTGTATTGTGCGCTAAGACAGTCAATAGGAGGTCAGCCATCTCTTTCTCCATCTGTCTGAAAATGCACTGCAAGAGTGGAGGGGTGGGGGAGGCAAGCAGGGCATAGACAGATTACACAGGCAGAGCTATCTGATGATCTCCAGGCTGTTCAGTCGTACTGTCAACCTTCTGTTAACGCTCGTGTTGCGGTCTGAGTAACATCTGTGTGCATGATCTGCTCTCTGATGCTAGAGACTGCGCTGCGCAGGATTACTGCTAGATGAACATCCTGGGCTTATGCTAATAATGAACATGGGATTGTTGATTGTGTTTAAGCTAATGAGGCTTGATGATAGAGTTGTTACGGTGTCATGGGTTTACGGTAAGTCACAGTATGTGACTGGATGGTTAGATTAGAAGGATGTCTTTTGTGCCACTTCTCCTCGCAGCAACACTTTCTTTCATCTTATGTGGACAAAATGATAAATGCTGACAATTAAAGGAATTTTATAGAAATGTAATTGTCAGAAAAATCTTTCGGTATAAATTCTGTCAAATCCGAAAAGTTAAAAAAAAGAAGAAAAAAGTTTGTGCTTTTGCTTCAAATACAGACACCCCAGGGGGTCTTTTCTATAGTCCCCAATGAAAACAAAATGAAACTAAGTATTGAATGAGTTTAAAACACAGAACAATAAAATATAGGGTATGTTTAAAAGGACTTGTCAGAGAAGCCACGCTTCCATGGGATTTTCAATAAGCTATAACGTTCCTGTCATAACTACATGTTATTGTCATGTGACTAATATCCAAGCACAATACACAACATGGTCAACACTCCCATCTCTGTGATTTACACAATAATCGCTAATCAATCGGAAAAGACGTGGACCAGCAATATTACTAACAGATGTACGTCTTGAAATCTTATACTATATTTAGGCACGTGCAAGGAGGTGCAAAGAACTGTTTTCATAATAAATATTATCCACCAGCATGTGTGATTTTTAAATAGTTAATTAATACTGAGTAACCTTGATATTTTTTAATTACGTAAACTAAACTGCTAATTGTAAACACCCCTACTTGATAAAAGATCCCCATTTGCATGGTTTCTGATTCTGTATGCAATCAAATCACGTATTTGAAGCACAACTGCATGTACTTAAGAATATTTAACACTGAAGAGAAGATATAAGCGATGCAGTGTATAGGATGTCACGTGTCAATATTGCTCAAGCTTTACAACATGCAGGATCTTATTTAAGTAACTATGCTGTTTTGAAATAGATCTATTTGGTGATTTAAGGCTTTGCTTGCAAGTGGCAACCTGAGGTGTTAATGTGTATGTAACCTAGTGCGTCGCAATAAATTACTCAACGCCGAACCAATCATCCGAATGAGCAGCCGCCTGGGAGTGATGACTGTACAGACATTAAAGCTTAGACATTTTTAACCAAGGAGTTAAGATCAGATATGCATCCAGCAGAACACCTCCCAGTATATAATATTCAGCATAGATGAAAGGGCTACATCTCGTTCTGGTCAAACTTCCATCTCCATTTTTGACCAGATAGATTTTCAACGTCTTAATATTTATGGTGGACAAGCCTCCCCCCAAAATGCACTGCCTGGTTATGTGATCCGATTAAACCTGTTTAAAGCACAGCTCTCCTCTGAGCAGGGGGTCCCTTCTCAGGGCGGCCCATTTCTGTGTTAACGAGAGGGGCATTCCTTGGAAACTCAATCCCACTCTATTAACTACGACGACCGCAAACCAGAGCTGGAGAGCAGAACCTGACATAATGTGAGCCTCAGAGCGATTCTTCAGCGCAGCCACAATGAGTCGATCCAGGCAGGCATCGCGGGCTGATTATTTCAACACGGCTGGCACGGCTCAGTATGTGATTGTAGAAAGCCAGCTCATTTAACACTGAGACAGCAGACAGACAGGCAGACAAGAGAATGGAGGACAAGGACAGAGATAGCGAGCAGCATAGAAATGTTCAATGTCAAATGGTGACCAAGCTTAAACAACCCAAAAGAATATTTATAGCTGTTTAAAAATACAGGAGGTGTGGTTGGTTCAGAAATTCCTCAGTTTTCGTGTAGCAACTGCTGCTTATTCATAATGAACCTAAATCCCCAGTCAAGGTCATTTCCATCGAGTCGTTTACTCATCGCTTCCCGTATTATGGTGCTTTACAAGTCTGTAATCCTTAACCACAACTATGAGGCAAGCATTCTTTCTAAAAAAGAATCAGGGTCAGTTTATCAAAAATTGAAGACATGATGATGTCAATGTTTGAATTAAGAGGTTCACTGTCCTGGTATCCAAGTGGTGGAATAAACTTTCCCTGACTGTCTGAACAGCCGAGCTCAACTGATGATGGAAGACCTACCTCATCCGAGGGCACGAATAAAACAAACAAACAAACAAACAAAAACCTTAGAGTTAGTGATCTACAAGGTGATGAGTGTGATCGTGGTATTAGCAGGAAACTTGAAGCTTCGGAAGCTGATTTGTTTGAGCAGAGTGTAAAGGTGAGGACAGAATAAAGGACTAAAGCACCATTGCATTGCTGCACCATTATCAGCAGAAAGTTGAATGGGATTGTGTAGGAAACGGTCAACTCGACATGCCGAGGAAAGAAGTTCAAATTCAAACACTAAAAATCTTGGACCCTAATAAAAGAGCACATGTTAATTATGAAGATTACATATTATATTTTTTAAACAAAACAGTCCCCCTTTCCCTATTAATTCTTACTGTCCAAATGACAAATTATTCATGAGCGCACAGTAAATACCAACAAGTATGTCAACCATTTGTTTTCAAGGCATGACTGTGTGAGGTGTGAGGGAGCCAATCCTCCTAAATCATCCATTGTCTCTGTGAGCAAGATCTAAATTAAATTACCTGCTTGTTCTTTTGTTTCGCCTCTGGAGCTCCTGTTGACACGTCCTGAACAGAAAAAAAGAAGAAGCTGTCTTCACATTGAAGCTCTGGCCCAATCTCAGTGTGTTTTCACAATCCAAGGTTAAAAAAAAAACCAACACGATAAATTTAAGGGTGTACTGGCACTATTTTAAACCTGGCTCATGCCCAGGACATGTTAATTGATGGGGCTTATTAATATGTTCGAACAAAAGGTAGTGGACTCAATTAAGATATGATTAATAGATTATAAAGCTTCTCCTCTTTGCACTGCGTGTGTGTAGGGGTGTGTTCATGTATGATTATAAGGTGGTGAACGGAGATGCCAAAAAAAGAGGCTCTTTTATGGAAGCGTGAATCAAAACATCTAAATGAGCAGTTTATTAATGACCCACCTCCTTGCGTCAGGAGAAAAGAAATGAACGGAAACGAGTGGGATGCTCTGACTAATATCACATGAAGCTCACTAGGATGTCTAAAAACAGCGTGGATGACTCCTTGAATGAGCAGAGTGTTAAGGTACAGCGCTCGCTTTCTGAACACAGCAATCTGACTTAAAGCCAGAAGCCATCCACTTATCAGTAATTTACTAAACCCATACAACAACTTCTTCTTGTAAACATTATCTGCCACTGTGAGGCCTGTCTGAAATAAAAGTACACGCGCTGTCCACTTTATTAGGAACAGCGGTACACCTACTCATTCATGAAACTATCCAATCACGTTGCAGCAGCAGCGCAAAGTATGCAAACAGGTCAAGGTTCTTCAGTTAATGATCACAAGGGGGAAGTCAGAAGCTTTGACCATGGCCTGGATGAGGTGGTTTTTCGTACTTTCAGGCTGATCTATGATTCAAAATAAATAAACAAATAATTCATACATCATAGGAGATCAGCCATTTTCAACAGTCTCTTGAATGGGGAATCCAGTGAGCAGTGGTTCTGCAGGTAATCACCTTGTTGATGAGGAGAGGAGTATGAGTAAGACGAGTCGAACTGACAGGAACACTCCGGTAACTCAGATAATGGCTCTTTACAATGGTGGCAAGCGGAAAACCATCTCAAGACACAGAAGACTGAGGCAGATGGGCTACAACAGCAGGTGATCACATGGGATTTCACTCCTGTCAGCTAAGAACGGGAATCTGAGGCAACAATGTGTACGGGCACAGACTCACCTAAACCAGCTGATTGGAAAATAGCACTACAACGTAGTATTGTACATCAGTTCCTATTAAAGTGGCTGATATGCGTGTGCAACCAACATTTTCTGTGGAAGTGTAAGGAATTTCAATTGAAAAATAAACAAACAAACAAATAAATAAATAAATGGATGAGATATTGGGTAATTAAAGGATTACTGAAACCTCATCTAAAGAGAGAAAGTGTGCCAGGGAGTTTATTACCAGAGCTGTTTTAGGCAAGGCAAAGCAGCTGGGATGTTGAAGGAAGTCACTTACTTTACAAACTGACTATTTTAGATAATAAGATCCAGGGATTTCCATGACATTATGGCATATTAAGAAAATAGCACAATTGCTTCCACTACCCCCCCCCCCCCCCCCCCCCCCCCTGTGCAACTTTGTGCAACTTTGTGGCATAGTGGAAAATTTGTCAGGAGTCCGGACTCCATTGCATTAGAAAATAATTTAAAAAAAAACACTGATCATTACATAAGCAACCTCACATACAGCTTATAAAAACAAATTTTAAATGTGCACTTTCTTAAAGATTAGTCTTTTTTTTCCCTTTCAATATTAGGTCTGTAACATTTTGGCGGGTAGGGCTTTTGAAGGATTCCCGCCCATGTTTCATGAAGCTCCGCCCCCAGGATATTCGGTAGCCTGTAGAGTGTTTGACTGACACCATCTGAACACAAACACAAGCTCTGGAACGAAAAGTCAGTTTTCCAAATAAGCTTTCTCAGCAACATTATACACTTTTGCAAAGACCATAGCTTAATCCATTGTTGGTTTTTTTAATCATGTTCTACATATCCAGGTTATTGTATTGCACCTATAACTGTGTTATTACACCACAGAGGAAAAGTGCATCGCCATCATTTATTTTAGAAGACGTTTGTCGGGTCGTGGTGCTATAAAGAGCGGTGGGATGTTAAATCAAATGTTAAAGATGTCTGATAAAAAGGAGCCAGGTGGCCATGACTTGACCTTTAGAAATGGCATCTGTAGCCTACCTGTTCTCTGACGCACAAACACAAAGCCTGTATCATGGATCCTAGCTCATCACAAGAACCACACCATCTGTCCCAATCATCATCTTTTTTGACCTGGACCACAATCTACATTCACAGAAAGCAGACAACCATGAGCAAGAAGCAGCACGTTAAATGTTTGAATGCTGCACATCATAACCTGCTATGACGTAAAGCACATGAACTTAGATATCCAGTACAAAGGCATTATGATGTCAATATTCACGTGTTCGTAGCTCAGACCAAGAACATTTGAAACTCTGTTTCTGTAGAGATGCGCCGATCACACTTTTCCCTTTGTGATCCAACAGTGCCATCGGATCTCTCCGTATCGACCGACATCGCCACGGTAACCGAGCCTACTCTCAACAACTTGTGCAAATCGTCAAAAGTGCAACAGCAGCGTGCTGTACTTTGTTTGTGTGAGAGATCGATTATGTCAAACAATGTAAATGGCGCACTTATATAGCGCTTTTATCCAAAGCGCTTTACACAGTGCATCAGTCACCCATTCACACACACACACACACACACACCAATAGTAGCAGAGCTGCCATGCAAGGTGCTAACTTGCCATTGGGGGCAACTTGGGGTTCAGTGTCTTGCCCAAGGACACTTCGGCATGTAGCGTCATCCAGGCCGGGAATCGAACCGCCAACCCTACGATTAGTGGACAACCCGCTCTACCGACTGAGCCACAGCCGTCCACAATGTAACATGCATAAGATAAGATAATACTTTATCAATTCCCAGACGGAGAAATTAGGGATGAAACATGTAACACACAATTAATATAAATCTATAAAATAACCATAATCTGATAGGACAATCTGACAAAGTACGTCAGCCTTCAACTGCAAACTGCTCTGAATAAAAATGGCAGAAATGTAGAAAATCTGGCTCGAAATTTTGTACACTTGAAAAATCCAAATCAATCGGAAGCCTCCATCCCGATATTTCCGAAAAACTACCAAAAAAAGGCAAATCACGTGACCCTGGCGTCCTTTTCTAAGACCCATTACTAACGGCTCAAACGACGTACACTTATCTAACTCTCTTAGACATTCTCAAACGTGAAGGAAGCTGAAGCAGGAAACATACAATTACACTGGGGTTTCATCACACCTGCACAAGGCAACCCTGCAGCACGAGTCGAGTGTAAAAGACAGTAAGAATCTGTACTACAGCTGACGTTATGTCAAAACGTTAAGAGCAGCGCTGGGCTCAGTGGTTAAGGTTCTGGACAGGAGGGTCGTAAGTTCATATCCGGATCCGTCGTATTGGATAACAGCACCTGCCAGATGAATGAATTTAAGTCAAGTGGGGTTTGAGTGTTGTTCCTCTGTATAGTGTGTATAATGTATACATAAAATGTCATTTCGATGAGATCAAGGTGCAACACAACAGTACACAAGACTACGTACAGTATGAGACGAGTGCAAGACAATAAATATACAAGACGCAGTAAATAAACAAGACATGGACAGTGTTCCGTCATGTAGCAGTAAATAAGGGTACGTAAGGGTAAAAAAAAGGGTATAAAAACATGTAAATGGCTGAGTAATAAAGATTTGTCTCAAATCGCTTTTTTTATAAAATAAAGATTATTATTATTATTATTATTATTATTATTATTATTATTTTGAATGGAAACGCGTAAAAAAAAAAAAAAAAGTAAATATAAAAACACAAAACGTCCCTTACTGCATTTCAGGTGAGTTCATGTTCGTGATGCTGAAGACAAAGTGGATGAAACTGTGGACCAAATCTGGCGTCAAATAAGCCTCTGTTCCACTTGCTACATTCAATTTACTGCACTTCTAATTACAATATCAAATATTTGTCACACAAATAAATAAGTAGATAAATTCCACACGTGCTACAGATCATGTGTCACAGCAGTTCCGCTTCCCTCGTTGATATTTGAAAGGGTTTAAACATGGACACATGAGATCCAGGTTCATCCAGCGCACCTTAGCTTCAGTAGCTAATTCACTTAGCAGGCTTGCTAACCTGACTGCTCGCTCATACGTAGTAGCAATGCTAAAGCGTTAGCATCGTTCAGCTAGCTAACCAGCTGTTAGCATGGATTTAAAAATACCTAAAAACACTGTTAAAGGGACAGGGCAGACGGCAAAGACAACGTGGGCAGTGCTTGGAAATTATTTAGCTTTGTTAAATGTTTATTAGTAATAATAATAATAATAATAACAATCATCATAATAAAATATAGCAGTATTGGATAGCCTTAGCCAATTAGCTGTAGAGCTACATGATTGGCTCTTACCCTGAGACTCCAGCTGCCCGTGGTTGCTCGGCTTGTTGAAGCGTGGAGGACTCGGAAACACACTGAAAGCGACCCGCTCCTCCGCCTGCTACATACACGGCGCTAGATTTTTACAGATGTCCACTTTTTTCCTGAATCGCCTGAACTCGGAGTTAAGACGCGACACCGCGACTTGTCGGCCTACTTCTGCCTGTAATCCATCTACAAGCGGGGAAACGAGGCTAAGAGCTAAGAGCTGGGGTTAGCAGAGAAGACCCCCGGCTGTGGAGCTCCCCGGAGTCCAGCGGTGACACCGCAGCATAACCAGCGGCGGCTGTACAGAAGCAGGCGAGCAGTTGGAGCTCCGGAGCGGTGTGTGTGTGTGTGTGTGTGTGTGTGTGTGTGTGTGTGTGTGAGAGAGAGAAACTGTGTATAGTCCGTAACGATACACACTCGTCCGTATTTCGCTAGGTTCAACCGCATTCCTCCCTCTATTGCACAATGAGCCGCTATAATTTATTCATGAGCTCATGGGGATGGAGGTTCTCGCGCGCGCTCGCTCGCTTTCTCTCTCTCTCTCTTTCTCTCTCTCTCTCTCTCTCTCTCTCTCTTTCTCTCTCTCTCTCTCTCTCTGTCAGAAGAAAAGAGAAGCAGTTTTTTTGTAACTCACCCCCCTCCCCCTCATCCCCCCCCCTCATCACCGCCCTCCCCGGGCTGAACTTCCCCTCCGCTGCTCTTCAGGCCAGATTAACAGATCAGCACATCGAGCGAGTGACTATCGCGCGGTGACATGGGCTCCGTCCCAAACCGCGCGCTAAAACACTAAAGAGTCTGTCAAAGCCGCGCCACCAACACTAACTGTTTAGTAAGCGAGTACACATGTTGGTACCTAAGATTAAGTGCACTATATATTTCAGTACTATGTGGTTTTGGATGTAACCCGTATACTATTAAATACCGTAAATGCAATTCGAAATGTGGCCTAAGTGTTTAGTAAAGTGGAATGCGTGCTTTTAGTTTTTCTTCTGCTTTTGTTTGTTTGTGTTTATTTACATATCACCAGTAATTTATATGGAATAACTACATATGGCAAATCTTTTGAAAATATGTTAACATCTAGTACATTTTAATATTATTTAAACAATTTCATAATAATTCAATGAAAAAGTAAAAATTTTTATGTAAATCAAAATGTTTATGGGATTTTAAGGAATAAAGCACTACTATTTATACTACTAATATTATTATTGTTGTTGTTGAGATTTTGCTGTTTGTTTTTAAAACTCTTAATAATCAAGCTCCTTTATATTTAAAGGATCTTCTTATGCCACACTCAGCTAACAGAAATCTACGATCTTCTGATGGTTTCTTTTACATGTCCCTCGTTCGCGGTTAAACACTAAGGGGGATAGAGCATTTTCTGTTGCAGCACCCCGCCTTTGGAATCAATTGCCGCTGGACATCCGCCTTGCACCGTCCATTAGCATTTATAAAAAGAGACTTAAAACATATCTGTTTTGTCAGGCATTTGGATCAAATTTTGAAAGTTAATGTTGTATGCTGTCTGTTTTTATTTATTTCTATCTATTTTCTTTTTAGTCTGTTTATTTTATTCTTTTATTCTGTTCAGCACTTTGGTCAGCTTTGCTGTATGAAATGTGCTTTATAAATAAATTTTACTTACTTACTTACTATAATAATTATATTATTATTATTATTATTATTATTATTATTATTATTATATTATATAGTAATTATTTAGTTAATGATTGGCGTGTCTAAAAGTGTCCGTAGTGAATGGGTGTGTGAGTGTGTATGTGATTGTACCCTGTGATGGACTGGCACCCTGTCCAGGGTGTACCCTGCCTTGTGCCCCATACTTCCTGGGATAGACTACAAATAATAATTTGTGTAATTGATTGACCTTACTAAAATGGTGTTATCCAAGTAGCATTATTGTGATGGTGAGGACCATAATGCATTCATTTCAATAATTACACAAAACTGTATAGGTCATAGCCTAGATATAAATTTTGTATGAAGCAAATCAATGGATTCTAATTTGAATTTGGAAAGAGATAGAGGTGGTCTGGGCCATGCAATCCACAAATGCAGAGGTCAAAGGTCAGCTTTTCCAAACAATATAAGGATTAGGTTAAATTACTTGTAATGGAATTTACATTAATTACTTGCCTACATGAACCAACCTGATTAATTACAACCTAAGGTTTACACTGTATAACAAAAACTCCTGGTGTTTTTTTTTAAGTTCCCATGTATGCACATTAATGTGCTCTTTAATTTGTCTTTAATTTTAGTCATTATTTATAAGAATACATAGGTCATTGTATTAATTAAAATGAATTGCTGTATGTCCATATAAATTATTTCCAACCCTATTTTATTATTGATGTTATTACATCATCTTACCGTATTGTGTTATATAGTATGTACTTAATAACATGGCTATGAGTCTTCTGGATTTGATCTAGCTTTAATTTAAAGTGTCTGGATAATGAAAAAAGAGTTCATTAGATCTCACGAATGTGTTCTTTCTAGATAAACAGAAAGGAGTTTGGGAGCCCTTGGAAACTGTGTGAACAGATGTTGCTCAGTTTAGGAGTAGACAGCAGCACTGTCTGCTACTGGCAGCATCAAGTTAAAAGACTAAAAGAAGTATTTTTGGGAGACATTACAATTTTGCTTATGTCCAAAAAATGTAATATTATAAAATACACAGATACTGTCAGTCAGATGTTTTGAAACATGTTCTATTAACGTGTATAGCTTTTTATCCGTAGATGAAATATTGCAAAGACCTACGTGTATTTAGAGTCTTAATTACTGGCCATTCTCAGATCTAATAGGTCTCTAAATGAGTGATTTATTAGTCTATAAATAAAGGACTCCTCAGTACTAGAATTAATGGTAAAGCTTTACATAGAAGATCCCATTAAAAAGTAATGTTATCACATATAACACATTAGTTAATGTGACCAAACCATGTACTTCATTAATACACTCTAAGTAATATTAACATAGTAACTTACACTTGTATTAATTGTTGCTTCTTCTTTTTTTAATGATAAGTCAGAAAAGCCAAATAGTCCATCTATCCATGCATTTTCCATACAGATTATCCTACACAGGGTCGTGTGGGAGCCTAGAGCCTATCCCAGGGAACTTGTGGCACCCAGAACAGGTACCAACTCAGGGAACAATAGCGCACACACTCACCCACTACAGACAATTTGGTAATGCCAATCAGCCTACAACGCATGTTTTTGGACTAGGGGAGGAAAGTGGAGTACCCCGAGGAAACTCTCGAAGCACGGGGAGAACATGCAAAGTCCACATACACAGAGTGGAGGCAGAATTCGAACCGCTAACACTGGAGATGCAAGGCAAATGTTCTGCCATATAGTCACCATCTTCATTAACCAATGTTTATACCATTAATAATTCAGAACTGAGGGTGAAAACCAATAATTATATCAGCGTTCAGGACGTTCAGAGCATTTAGAAGCATTCATTGTTGGATCTGGAGTTTATCCTGAGAACACACACTGGGTGTGAGGTGAGAATACACCTTGGCTGGAATAGCCGTATATTGCATGGTAGCATGCACACATTTTCACACAATAATTCACACAATAGTTTTTAGGAAGTGGGAGGAAACCTGAGAACCCAGAGGAAAACCAGGGAAGAACATGTGAAACAGTGCATAGACAGTGACTTGAGCTCAGGTTCAGCTACAAGCTGTGCCTCCATATTTAGGAACATGCTCTAATTTATTTTTTGCTAATTTATGTGGATTTGTATTTGATCACAAATTGATTAAACAGTAGTCAATGCAGGTCAGGTAATACATGGAACTTTGTATGCTAACCCTAACCCTTCCTTGTGGTTTATTAATGCTGAAGTTAATGGCATGTTACTGTTTACAAATGCAGTAATTATGCTAGTCAATTAAACCTTAAGAAATATTGTTTAGGGTATGGATCTGTGAAACAAGCTTCAGGGTCCCTGGTTTGAACTTGCGCTCACTTTCGAATGTTTTCCCTGTGTCTGTGTGGGTTTCCTCCAGATTCTCCAGTTTCCTTCTACCTCCCAAAATATGCCTTTCCCATATAGATTTAAAAGGCCAATGTCACGTTAGTCATTGTTCTTATTGAAAGACAGCCAGCTAAGCCATAATTGTGACTGAAGCTCTTGAAATCTCCCCCAAATAATTAACTCTTTTTTAAAGTCATCTTTTCCTCTTGCTATCTTGGTTGAAAGTTGAGGTCCTCAACATATTTAAACATCCCACATAGGATATGAATTACTGCCAATAATTTTGCCATGTGGCTAATTAGAGCTAGGAGTGTATTTGTTTTTAATTCATTACAATTCTTAACTCATTTCTATCCATTCATTGCTCATTTTAGTTTAGTTTATTTCTCATTTTACAGAATTTCAAATGAGCCCATTGCTTGAATTCACCTCTCGGTATATGTTTATGCATGTTATTCTTTGCTTGTATCTCTCATTTGTAAGTCGCTTTGGGGCGGCTGTGGCTCAGGCGGTAGAGCGGGTTGTCCACTAATCCACTAACCGTGGGGTTGGCGGTTCGAATCCCGGCCCGGGTGATCCCATGCCGAAGTGTCCTTGGGCAAGACACTGAACCCTAAGTTGCCCCCGATGGCAAGCTAGCACCTTGCATGCAGCTCTGCTACCATTGGTGTGTGAGTGTGTCTCATTAGTAAGTCGCTTGTAAAATGTAAAAATTATATTTCTGTAAAGCTGCTTTGAGACAATGTACCATTGTAAAAAAGCGCTATACAAATTGATAATTATTATTTATTTATAAAAGCGTCTGCTAAGTGAATAAATGTAAATGTAAATGTAAATGTTATTCGCCCCTGATCATATAAAATACTTATTCAGCCGTTAGACAACATGAGGCACACCTCTTTAAGTCAATTATGTTCCTTTGTTTTTCAATCCCTCACTTTTTTGTTGAAGTGTAATTGATATTCCTTCCTTGTTCTATCTTGTTAAGATCTCACAGGGCAATGCCATATCTGCAGAAAAAGAGGAAAAGAACTGCCCTTAAGACACTGAGTCAATAAAACAGACACTTTACCATGCCAAGAGGGAAAGGATTACACCACTGCATCTCAGAGCTGGGAGGAGAGGTGTAGGATGGATGGATAATCTGGACAATATGGAATAATTTATAGCAACATATGTATTACATTTGAGTGATTTTGTTTTAAATGTTGGGGTTAGAAGGAATGAGCTAGAATGTTGTAGTTTCCTTTTGTCATCCCCCTGTTTGGGAATGGCACGCTCCATGCCGATGGCAAGAACATATCATGGGAATTATCCAGCAGAGAGAGACAGCAGGAGGGAGGGAGGGAAAGAGAGAGAAAGAGAGAGAGTGGGAGAGAGAAAGAGAGAGAGTGAGAGAGAGAGGGAGAGAGAGGCTAGACTGAAGCTGCTGAGAAAAGAACAATAGATCTGCAGTCTTGATCAGCGTGACTGAATGCGACTCTAGAGGTTTGGAACCAGACAAGTGCTGTAAGGAGTGAGCTCTTTGTCAGAGGTGCAAGGAACAAAAGGAGTCAGCTAGCCAAGTAATGAGAGGACAAATTAGAGCCCGTCAAATCATAACATCCTCACAAGCAATATCGATTTTTCATCCATTCAATTAGTTAATTAGATTATTAGACTAGACCTCACCTAACATTAAGGGAAACAAATTAAGCTTGATTCATGTTCCACAGGTCAGCGAGATAAGAGAGACTATTTGAGAGCTACAGAATAAAAAGCAACCATTGAAAACATTACCATTGCATTATATTTGTGTGTAAGATCAGTCACTTAAAAGTGCCTGCATGACTGTGTGAGGCCAGTGCAGCAAAGGCAGGAGGGGTGGGGGAGAGAGGGGGGAAGAATAAGTCAGACTTATGCTCAGCAGCTCCCTGTTGCCCTGGAAACAGGTGCTGAGATTCTTTGCCTTTTTTCCCCATCTTTTTCTCCTCGCTATCGATGTCAGTGCCACCTCCCACAGCCTCCCTTCCCCCACGACCTGCAGCATCCCCCCTTCCCCTTCCCCATTCCCATCTACTGCAGTCATTTAACAATGTCACAGGACAGAACAACCCCCCAACCCCCTCTCCCCCCCCGCCCCCGTATGGAAAGCCCGCCATATCAGGGTCAAGCTGCATCCAGCTATTGCTTGCAAAAAGTGCCGGGCGTTTTCATCCACTGCTCTCACCCCTGGCCCATGCAATGCTAGTAGGTTAAAGCGACAGGATATAGATAAATAAGAATATGAGAAAAAATAAACACATTCTTGCATTCTTTCCCATTCCAGCAGTTCACGGCTGTCAAATACACATGCATGATCTGCACCGGAGTGATGGATGAATTTGTTGATAGTGCAGCTGTATTTTATTTTTTTTTCAAATGGAAGAGATTTATTTGCTGTTTTGACCAAATTTCTCAATCTGATGCCCAAAAGTGAAGCATGGTTCTTAGAATACATGGAGCAAGCTCATGAAGAACAGGAACTAGAGTATTTGATTTCATTTTCTGGCCTTTTAGAGTCAACAGTGCTTTTTGGAGGGGCCGTGCTCTGCATTCCATTGTAGTGACTTCTCCCTGGCCTGGAGAGGAACATTCCCGGGAAGTGGCTAACAGCAATGAAAAAAAAGGGGAGGGGCGCTGTTGGGGCCGGAAGGTGGGCTTTGGATGGCTGGATCAGGAAGAGAGAGTTGATCTCTCCCACCTTCTCTGAGCCAGTGCCACAACAACACTGTAGCACTGAAAACAGGGCTCGTGCAATAAAATATATAAAATCATGTAGACAAAAACAATTTATATGACGAATGATCTCCTTTCAAAGCCTAGTAGAGCACATATGAGCCTGGTTCATCATTTCAGACAGCTGTGTTCATACTAGACGTGTAAGAAGTCACCTAGAAGGAAAATCATACCATGGCACTCCTAATTAGGATGAAAAGAGCCAAGGCTCCAGAGAAAGTATGTCACCTCTTTCATTGAAATAGGAAGTGTTGTGATTCCTATTGGCCGCATGCTGGTGTAGTAAACACTGTCAGGGTGAAAGATGTTCACTGTTAACAGGCAACACTAACTCAGACACTTAAGAGTAACAGAAACCTATATTAACAACAACAGGAACTATAATAAAACAGTAAACAGAGGTGATCTGCAGTCTAATTTAATCATTACTTTTGGCTTGAGCAGCATGGATAAGACACAGGCTTAAGATAAGAGTTCAATCATGTGATAGTGTAGAAGAAAGTGAGGGGGGAGGAGAAAAAAAACCCCACACATACACTCAGGGTAGAAGCATCTGAATCAAACAGGGAGAGCTTTTCACATTTAAAGTGGTCTGTTGTTCTGGTTGCCAGAGGTGATTCTCTATGAATGGTGTCCTGCAGAGGGGGTCAGAGGACTTTGGTCGATGAGTCAGCGAGGACAGATCTGCATTGTCAGTGAGAGTTTATAACATTGGCAATGTTGGACTGTACCTAAAAGGGGAATTATAAAATCAATCTTTAAAAAAAAAAAACATGCAGTGCTCCAGAGATGAACCATTGGATATCAGGTACCTGAAGCATGTCATTAGTTGTGGTGATAATTAGCTGAGGTTGCTTGGGGGTTGTTTTTTTTTTTGGTTAAAAATACAGAGATGTCACTGTTTTTAACTATTAGTTGATAGTTACACAACGTTTGAAACTGAGTGTGTAGCAGTATTTTTGAGTATTGACTCGAGTGGTAGCGCCATCTGCTGGTAGAATCACACTTACAGCAGATGGTCCTGTTGTACCCCCTGCCCTGTACACCTTAGCCTTTTCCTTGTTCTGAAACCATTTCCAGGTTCTCTCTCTCTCTCTCTCTCTCTCTCTCTCTCTCTCTCTCTCTCTCTCCTTCCTTTTTTTACACTTTGTATTGCATTATGGGAAGGTGTTTAGAAATGGTCAGCCATTTCATCTGATATTAACACATCATAACACTATAAGGAGGTTGTAGGATCTATCAAACTGAATTACTGATTACACCCAGATAAACTGAAGATAGTATTGAAAATAGTGTGATATCATTTAGTGCAATTAAACTTTGAAACTTAATGTCAAACTCTGACACTAACCATCAATGGTGGAAAGAGTACACAACACACCATAGTAATAATTTACTTGAGTAAAAATAAAAAACAGTGATCAAAAATGGACTCAAGTAAAGTCTAAAACTACTAGCAAGTACATTATAAAGCACTGAATAAGTAATCAATCATTAAGTAATTCATAAGTAATTACTTTACTTTTAAAATTACTTTTACATTTACAGTTATGGCATTTTGAATACCATCAGTCTAAAAAAAAAACTCGGAGGTAATATAGTAAGAAAAGTGCACAGACAACACAAAATTTCTTTATTTTTTCTTAAATAAAGTGCTAATTTAAGTACTTCATGAAAATATATGTCTTTAGTCATAGTTTGACTCAGCTGTTCAGACATTTAGGAAAAGTTAATTCCACCACCTAGGTGTCAGAAATTTTATTCATGAACAGAGAAGAGACTTGATGCATGCCTTTTTTGTACCCTAAGAGATGGTGAAACAGTTGAGCAATGCAAAGCTAGCTAAACAGCTCACGTTAATTCATACTATGTTTCAAGCTACATAGGTATCTATCTAGCAATTATTGAAAACCCATTGTTGCCTATAGGCTGTAGCAGCCTAACACAACTGGCACTTGCTACCAAACTTCAATATAACATTTTCATACTGTGAAACATCAGAAGATCTTGCTAGTTACAATATATAACCAAACATTTGTGCAAACTTGTTCATCGCACCAAAATTTCCACAGCCACCCTCTAAAATCTAGTGGAAGGATTTTCCAGAAGAGTGGAGTTTATTATAACAGCAAAAGGGGACTAAATCTGGAACGGGATGTTCAATAAGCACACATGGGTATTACTCAAGTTTTAAAAAAAGTCTTCAGTAATTATCTTGATGTCTACATTTGAAACAACAAATCTGTAACTGTGTGCATGAATAAAAAGGGTTTTTGTTTATTGACTATTAGTATTTAGACTTTATTATGGTTGCGATACATGCCACTCGAAAGGTTTGAACATATAGATTTCTTTAATTCTTTAAAGAATTCTTTTTTAAAAAATGTAAAAAGTGTTCCATGAAGTCCTTAAATCTTAGTATTTATGAACATGTCCAATTTCAGATCCTTTTCGGACTTCAGAAGCTGCAAAATATATTTACATGTTTGCCTGAAGGCAAAATTTACACCAATCATCCTGTTCAAAACGTTAAACCCCCCTGGATCTTAATGCATTGTGTTACCTTCTTGAGCATCACTGAATGTTTGCACCTTTTATAAACGTTGTGTACGAGTCCCTCCATTGTCCTCAGTGTGAAAAGATGGACCTCGAAATCATATAGCCGCTGTTGGAAAGGGCTTAAATATGCAGAAGATGCTGGAAAACCAAAAAATCTGAGGAAGCTCAGATCTTTCAATGTATGCACCGAGATGCTGGAGATCTACTATTAGTCTGTGATTGGGAGTGCCATCTGCTATACTGTTTGGTTATGGGGAGCAGAATCAGTGTCAAAGATGCCAGCAGAATAAATAAACTCATTTGCACGGCCAAAACTGTCATTGGACATATCCTGGAGAGGTTTTAGTCGGTGAGGAGTAGGAGGTCACTGAACAAACTGCTTTCCATCCATGGATAATCAAGCCCACCCCCTACGCTGCCATTAAGAACATGTTAGGAAATCATTCTTACCATTCACCATAACACTGTACAATAGCTCCTCTCTGTGTGATAGCTGAAGTCACTACTGCACAACCATCTTTACATACTGTTTATGTACATATTACATTTACATTTATTCATTTAGCAGACACTTTTATCCAAAGCGACTTACAAATGAGAAAATACAAGCAAACATATGTAACATGTTTTATATGTATGTATACTGTTTATGTACATACATATGTTGCATATATTATTCACTGCCATTATTACTCCTTTTTTCTTTTATTTATTAGTACTTGTACTCTTTTTGATGTTGTACATATCTTTATTTAATATTCAGTATTTCCCCCCCTGCAATTCTGCATTTAATTTTATTGTTATACTTTATGCTGTAGTACCATAATAAAGTTTGTCTGTCTGTCTGTCTGAATGTGCAGGACCTGGAGGAATGTTCTGAAGAACAGTGGGCAGTTTATCTGCTCAGGACAAACAAGGGTCAACTATCACGAAACATTAACACAGTCATTGATTGTCCAGGTAACGATACAGTATTAATAATCAGAATCAGAAAAGGGTTTAATTGCCAAGTACAGTTTTTTGCACATACAAGGAATTTGTTGTGGTGTTGGTGCACGTCTCACATTTACTAAATGGAATAATATGTACACAGTATGTATAAATTACAAAATAAGATAGATATAAATAGACTTAAAGAAGAAGGAACAGTGGCATGAATGGAATGGAATAATATGTACATAATATGTATAATTACAAAATAAGATAGACATAAATAGACTTAGAAAAGAAGGAACAGTGGCATGAAAGTCAGTGACTGGAATGTGGACAGAGTTCAAGTGGATTCCGGGCCTTATTAATAAGGCTAGTGGCGGATGGGAAGAAGCTATTCCTGTGGCGTGAGGTTTTGGTCCTGATGGCCCACAGCCTCCTACCAGATGGGAGTGACTCAAATATACAATGTCCGGGGTGAGAGGGGTCGGCCACAATCTTTTCAGCACGCTTCAAACTCCTGGTGACATACGGGTCTTGGAGCGACGACAGATTGCAGCCAATCACCTTTTCTGCAGACCCGAATGACATGCTGCAGCCTGCCCTTGTCCTTGACAGTGCTAGCCGCGTACCAAATGGTGATGGAGGCTGTGAGGTTGGACTCAATGATGGCTGTATAGAAGTGCATCATCATTGGCTTTGGCAGATTGAATTTCTTCAACTGCCACAGGAAGTACATCCTCTGTTGTGCTTTCTTGATGAGGGCACTGATGTTCAGCTCCCACTTAAGATCTTGGGAGATTATAGTGCCCAAGTAGCGGAAAGACTCCACAATGTCGATTGTGGAGCCACAGAGGGTAATGTGGGCCAATGGCGGTGCGGACCTCCTAAAGTCCACTACCATCTCCACTGTTTTAGAAGCGTTGAGCTCTAAATTGTTCTGAGTACCCCAGGTAACAAGATGGTCAGCCTCCCACCTATAGTCAGACTCGTCTCCATTGGAGATGAGTCCGATAAGGGTGATGTCATCCGCAAACTTCAGAAGCTTGACGGACTGGTGACTGGATCTGCAACTGTTAGTGTACAGGGAGAAGAGCATGGGGGAAAGAACACAGCCCTGAGGGGATCCAGTGCTAATGCTTAGAGAGTCAGAGATGTGTTTCCCCAGCTTCACATGCTGCTTCCTGTCAGACAGAAAGTCAGTTATCCACCTGCAGGTGGAGGCAGGCACGCCTAGTTGGGTGAGATTCTCATGAAGCAGAGCCGGTATGATGGTGTTGAAGGCAGAGCTGAAGTCCACAAAGTGTATCCTGGCGTATGTTCCTGCGGAGTCCAGGTGCCGGAGGATGTAGTGGAGGGCCAAGTTAACTGCATCGTCTGCAGACCTATTGGCTCTGTAGGCAAATTGCAGCGGATCCAGGAGGGGCTCGGTGAAGGCTTTAAGGTGTGAAAGCACAAGGCGCTCAAAGGACTTCATGACCACAGAAGTCAGGGCGATGGGTCTATAGTCATTAAGTCCTGCGGACCTTGGCTTCTTAGGGACAGGGATAATGGTTGAGTTCTTGAAGCAGGATGGCACATGGAATGTCTCCAGTGAGGTGTTAAAAATGTCTGAGAACACTGGAGACAGCTGATCAGCACAGTGCTTCAAGCTAGATAGGGAGACAGCATCCGGTCCAGCAGCTTTACGGGGATTCAGTCTTTTAAAAAGTCTGTTGACATCCCTCTCATGGATAGAAAGAGCCGTCACTGGGGTGATTGAATAGGAGGAGGTGATGTGCTGTGGCTGTAGGGAGGTGTCGTGGGGGCTGGTGTCATGGAGTATAGTGTCAGGACTGTCCTTTTGTCTTTCAAAACGACAGTAGAACTCGTTCAGGTCGTTGGCTAGGTGTCGGTCGTTGAAGGACTGGGGGGGTTTAGACACATGGTTGGTGATCTGTCTAAGTCCTTTCCAAACAGTCGCAGAGTCGTTAGCTGAGAACTGGTGTTGGAGCTTCTCTGAGTACCGTCGTTTAGCCTCCTTTACTGCCTTCCTAAACTTGTATTTTGACTCTTTGAATCTGACTTTGTCCCCACTCCTGAACGCTTCTTCCTTGGCCAGTCTCAACCTTCTGAGTTTGGCTGTAAACCAGGGTTTGTCATTGTTGTAACTCACCCTGGTGATTGATGGAACACAGCAATCCTCACAGAAGCTGATATATGACGTCACAGCCTCTGTGTACTCATCCAGATTGTTGGTAGCAGACCTGAACCCATCCCAGTCAGTACAGTCCAAACACATCTGTAGATCCTCCACAGCCTCACTGGTCCACCTCCTTGATATACTCACTACAGGTTTGCAGAGCTTTAATTTGTGCCTGTAGGTGGGGATCAGGTGGACCATGACGTGGTCGGAGAGTCCCAGTGCAGCACAGGGGACAGCGTGATAAGAATCTCTGACTGTGGTGTAGCAGTGATACATAATCGAGCGTATGTAAACATGTTGCAGATTCTGCAAGGTGAATACAAACTTATGACCTCAGCTGTATCAAAAATTAAACCACATTAATATTTTGGATGCTTTAAATACTGTATAAATTGCATCAGATCTCTCAGATACAGTCATGCAGTTTTTTGGATGGTATGTTGCGTAACCATTTTGAAGAACCTGCTTTACTTCTTCTAGAGATGTTCACTGTCATTTCCTTCTATTTGTGAAATACAAGACAGACTCCATTAGTTTTTGTTGTTTTTTTAACCTGAAAAGTGCTCTATTTGTTAATAGGTTACTTTCTTTAATAACATAAATGTTTCTCAGCCACAAGTGTATCAAGTGAAGCCTCAATGCTGCTACACAGGTTATAGTAGAAACTGAAACTGGGCAATGATAAAGTGCTTGTACAATTGCAAAGTGACAAACAAGCATATGCTTGTCAGTTAAAGTGTCCAGTAAGAGAATACACAGTGTTTAAACCCTGAATCATATACACTTATAGCAGAGCAACACTGATGGACAGGGTAGAGAGATCTGATAAACTGCATGGGAACAGATGGACTACAGTGTAAGAATATTACACAGTGTGAAATTTTAAAGACATTCAGTGATATCTGAGGGCCACGCCCACTGATAAGAGTCAAGGCGGACGTATCAACATAACTATAAAGGCATTCTTGAAAAAAAAAAAAAGAGTTGGATCATTGTACTCTCATGGCCAAAGCCACCCGAATTGCAGTTTAGGAAACTTTCTGTAAAACATTTCTTCTGCCAGCCACAGATATCAGCTTGGGTTTGAAAAATCACTTCTGAAGGTAAACTCAAAATAAGATTCATATTAAATAGATGCAACACAACAAGAGCTTTTTGCAATTACGATAAGACTTGATTGATCTAATGATTGTGAATGAGAGAACTGAGATTTTGTATATTAAATTTACATTAAAAATAAATTGTTTAAAAAATAACTTATGCAAAACACAAAAAAATAAACAAAACGTTTATGCAAAAACTTTCTATTTTAGGAAAAGAAAAAAAAGATATGGCGTAGAGTGATTAGTAATAAATTGTGCATGTAAAGTTTATCAAACAGACAAAGCAGCACAATTTCACTGATGGTGTTTATTATTTATTTATTTATTTATTTATTTATTACCGTAAAACCCATATACACACGCACACATGATTATATCTACCGGATATCTATTATGTTCTTCCGGCAATGTTTTTCACGGCAGCATTTCCTTGGTATGTTGCACTGATACACCGAGCTGCCGTTGCTAGAGACGCGCTGTTTGATGATGCAAAACTTAGCACATTTGTTTACGTTTGTTCCAACAAGAATAAGCTGAAATGAATTGATTTACCGTATTTGTATTTGGACGCTTCTTGTCGCGTGACCAAGCTAGGATAAGAGTCTTGTGTTTTGCGTTGGGAATGCCTTCATGTTCCTCTGACATTTTTTAAATTGTATTTTAAAATTAAATATCGCTTAGTTTTCACGCTGTACAACAGAGTTTCAAAAGAATTGGAAAAAGTAAATTGTCTTCAGTAGCGTGAGGTCCAATAGGAAGTAAAGAAACAAAACAAAAAAAGAGTCTTGTATTTCCTGTCGATAAGTTTAGAAGACTAACATGAAGAAATTTATCATGAGATATGTAGCTTTTTGTACCAATCATGGTCAAGCAAGATGCCACTCTAAGGTGTGTGTGTGTGTGTGTGTGTGTGTGTGTGTGTGTGTGTGTGTACAGAGCTGACCGACATACCGTGAGTAAATAACCTACAGAGCAATGTTTACTTTATACATGTTGTGATTCTCAACAAATATAATGTTTACAGTGATCATAACACACCAGTTAGAAGTTACCTGAAGTCGAAGTAAAACCAGTTAAAACAGTTTTAACGTAATCGAAAGCTCAACGTTGACACATTGGTACTGCATGACACTCTCTCTCTCTCTCTCTCTAACTCTCTCTCACAGTGAGGTTTAGTACATTTAATTTATTTGCCAAAGCATTGAAAAGAGTCAATCACACATACATACAGCGATCACCCTAATTCTTAAAAAGTTGGGACTGTATGGACATTGCTCATAGAAACAAAGAGGGTATTTTTGTAAATATACTTTGACAAGGTATTTCTTGTTTACCTAATCAACTGCATAGTTTTTTTTTTTTTTTTTTTAAGATAAATGTTTATTTTGAACTTGATGCATGCAATATGTCCCAAAAAATCTGGGACAGGGGTAATTTATAACTAATAGTGGTGTGACAAGTTGAAATAAGAAGGTGATGTGAAACAGGCGAGGCAATCGTCTAATCATAGTATATAAGAAACCTGTTGGACTTCTAAATATGTAGCATAGATATCACTCACACACACACGCTTAAAGGCAGACAGGCAGCTACATTTTTGATTAAAATGTTTTCAAAAGTATTTCAGATTAGGTGTTTCATGCTGTGTTTCCTCCGATTGAAAATTGTGGTAAATGGAAAAGTTCTAAAAGTTAATTCAGGGGTGTCCAATCTTATCCGGAAAGGGCCAGTGTGGGTACAGGTTTTCATTCCAACCAAGCAGAAGTGACACCTGAGTCTATTGAAAGCCAAGATCAACTGATTAAACAGGTGGACTCAGGTGTGGTTCCCACTTGGTTGGAATGAAAACCTGCACCCACACTGGCCCTTCCAGGATAAAAATGGACACCCCTGGGTTAATTCATTCAAACAAACCAACAACAAGAAAACCCTCTGTTGTGTGTCCTTTTATCTCCTGTTCGCCCAACATTTACATAATTACAAATTAGCAGCACTATGAGTAGTAAGAGGTATTTTTGCCTTAGTTTTATTTTCAACAGTATATTTCACTTCAGTAATGGTAGAGCGTTATACAAAGCTGCGGTCCATGTGTCGTGAACTATGACATTACTAATTAGAAGCCTAAATAAGTATTATATTCAAGGGCGTAACCATGGTATGGACATTGGGGGAGGGGGTTCACTTAGTTGTCCTTAGTCCCAATGCAGTGTAAAGGAATGAAATGCTGTCTGTTGTCTGTCACAACCTGAGGGTTCACAGTGAACTCGGTGAGAGGATATTCACGTGAACTGATGTTAGCCTAGCCTACGTCGTGTGTGTGCAAATATCAAAAGTTAATTGACATTGTTAAGAACAAACCAAGTCACGGTATGATGCCTTCTGTATTAAGCTAAAGATACCTACTATTTAGGTATCTAGTTACTTACTGTCTGAAAAAAACTATGTTCTGCTGCACTTTTCTACACTTAGCTGCTGTCTCCATTTCTTACAGACTGAGCTGCTAAAATATATCAATAAACTTGCTTTGAGTATGGGCGCAACCAAGTGTACAACTGGGGGGGGACAAACCTATTTTCCTTAACAAACGTAAAATATGTTAACAACGAATAGACATAACGGGCGCACGGTGGCTTAGTGGTTAGCACGTTCGCCTCACACCTCCAGGGTCCAGGGTTTGAGTCCCGCCAGGGCCATGTGTGTGCGGAGTTTGCATGTTCTCCCCGTGTGTCGTGCGTTTCCTCCGGGTACTCCGGTTTCCTCCCCCAGTCCAAAGACATGCATGGTAGGCTGATTGGCGTGTCTAAAGTGTCCGTAGTGTATGAATGTGTGTGTATGTGATTGAGCCCTGTGATGGACTGGCACCCTGTCCAGGGTGTACCCCGCCTTGTGCCCGATGCCTCCTGGGATAGGCTCCAGGTTCCCCGTGACCCTGAAAAGGAGTAAGCGGTTGAAGATGGATGGATGGATGGATGGATGGAATAGACATAATTAAATAGAATAGATGAAGAAAAGACAGATCCGTTGGCAGGGTTCATTAAATGGGGACTTATAGGAAATATTTTGTACTGTATATTGGGGGGGGGGATTGGTATTTCCTCAACATTGTGGGGGGTCACGACCCCTCCAAAGAATGCGTGGTTACGCCCATGATTTATATTGTCTGATGTTTGAAATTACAGGAACTTCTAAGTGGCACAACAGAAAAGTGTTCGCTTTATCATTGGCAGATCAAGAGTTTGAAACCTGAAGATGCAACAGTCATCAATGGGTATATGCGGAAGAGGGTAGATAACGCTTTCCTCCGAGTGTCTTACACTGCCCTGTGATGCAATATGCCCCGCAGTTTGAAAATATGATTAGATTAAGAGGATTAGCTGGATGGTGACTGTTATATGATAGATTGAGCTAGCTGGTTGTTGGGAACATGCCTGTGACCAAGTTGGGGAGAAAAATGTAGGGAAAATTATGAAATTGCATAGTCTTATATTTTAGGCGTTTGGGCTATTAACAGTACATGTTGGCATTCATGGTTCCCTCAATGAACTGTAGCTCTCCAGTGCCAGCAGCACTCATGCACCCCCAGACCATGACACTCCCACCACCATGCTTGGCTGTGGGTAGGACACACTTTTCTTTGTACTCCTCACCTGGTTCCCACCACACACACTTGACAGCATCTGAACAAATTAGGTTATTTTGGACTCATCAGACCACAGGGCATGGTTCCAGTAATCCATGTCCTTAGTCTGCTTGTCTTCAGCAAACTGTTTGCGGGCTTTCGTGATGCAGTGTGTGGCGTATGGTCTGAGCACTGACAGGGTGACCCCCCCCACCCCTTCAACCTCTGCAGCAATGCTGGCAGCACTCATACTTCGATTTCCCAAACACAACCTCTGGATATGACACTGAGCACGTGCACTCAACTTCTTTGGTGGACCATGGCGAGGCCTGTTCTGACTGGAACCTGTCCTGTTAAACCGCTGTATGGTCTTGGCCACCGTGCTGCAGCTCAGTGCCAGGGTCTTGGCAATCTTCTTATAGCCTAGGCCATCTTTATGTAGAGCAACAATTCTTTTTTTCAGATCCTCAGAGAGTTCTTTGCCATGAGGTGCCATGTTGAACTTCCAGTGACCAGTATTAACACACCTGTTCCCCAGTCACACATAAGACCTTGTAACACTAACAAGTCACATGACACCGGAGAGGGAAAATGGCTAATTGGGCCCAATTTGGACATTTTCACTTAGGGGTGTACTCACTTTAGTTGCCAGCGGTTTAGACATTAATGTGTGTGTGTTGAGTTATTTTGAGGGGACAGTAAATTGACACTGTTACACAAGCTGTACACTCACTACTTTACATTGTAGCACAGTGTCATTTCTTCAGTGTTGTCACATGAAAAGATATCATCACATATTTACACAAATATGAGGGTTGTACTCACTTTTGAGATATACTGTAAGTGTGTGTGTGTGTATGTTTGAACTTGATACATGTACATGTGAATGCCATTACAACCTGAAAATGTTTTGTACTTATTCACCACAAATTCATTCATTCATCTTCAGGTTCTCTGTGGTTTTGGAGCATACCTCTGGAATCCTGGAACACTTGAAGCATTTGCGCCATAAATTTAATACATTTGTACTTTCATTTGATATTCTTATCAAGATTAATAGCTACAGAGTTATCTTCTAAATATTTACTTCTTCAGAAATAAATCCACTCTCAGTGTCTTTCCCATCAGATGGCTAATAACAACAGTTCTCAAGTGAAGGAATGCCTCACACACTCTGACATGGATGGGGAAAGCAAACCAGGATCGAGCCAAGACACAACGGATGGCTCATCATCGAAACGAAAGCACAGCGAGTCCGCCAGTACAGAAGTCACCGAACCGAGGCAAAAACCAGGCGCTGAGGCACAGGCCGGAGATGCACAATGTGAGGGAAAGCTGAAGAAAGAACCCGAGTGCCACATGCAGCTGGACAAACTGTTTGCAGACAGGAATCACACAGTGCTTATAGATGTAAGAGCCTTAACATTAATATCAAATTATAAAAATCCACAGACCAAGCTGTATTTGTTAAGCATTAGAATAGTAACTTGTGGTTTTTCATATTTATACAGGACAGTAGTAGCCTAGTGACTTGATAAAGCGACAGGGACAAAAATATAACAATATTCATGCAAGTCATTTTGTCTCAACAGATAAACGAATTTAATGCTGGCAGAATAGTTCCATATAAGGGAAAGCATCGTTGGGACGACCTCCATGTGAAATTACCCCAATGTTATGTAAGTGTATTGTTTAGGACTAAATATGTAAAGGGAGTTTCCATCACTGAAAATATATTTGTGATGGGTTTTTTTTATAGCCACCGAATACCATGGGGTCTCGCTGGGCAGCCACAGAGAAAGCTCTGAAAAACCTTACCGATAAGAGTGTTTCAGTAGGAGATGTAGAGGTATTGTAATGTATGTACAACATAAATATACAAAAGATTTATAGTGCAGTGTTAACAACTTATTGTCTTCTGTTATTTCAGAGGGCCATTAAAACTTACAATGACTCCCACAGGAAGGACTGGCGTTTCGATGCCCTTTCCTCATATGTTAAGGTCAGTGACTGAATAACCTACTGGTTGTAGCCCAATGGTTGCTGTGGACAATTCGACAGCCCTCTCAATGGACAAAGATGAGCAGAGGGCCACAGCTGACCAGATATTATTTGGAAGTTGGATTGTCCCGTTTGAGTTCTTAGTGATCTACAAATCAAAACTAACCAGCCAACAGCAGTCCTGCTTTCAGAAACGGACACAGATGAAGGCTAGAGATTAGCACAATGCATGGTTAAAGATAACCTTTAGTTTCTGAGTCTGGTTTATACTCCATGTTAATGGTGTGAATCTTGTGTTCATTTGGCACATTGATTGTTCGTTCATTCATTCTTTAGTAGCCGCTTTATCATCGTCAAGGTCACCGTTGACCTGGAGTTTATCCCAGGAACACGAAGTGGGCATATACCCTGGATGGAACGCCAGTTCATCGCAGGGTATCTATCATGCACACACTGATTCACACCTGGGGTAAGTTAGAGTAGCCAGTTGACCTACTTTGGAGGTGGGAGGAAACCCACATGGACATTACGAAATCTTGCGAAACTCAGGATTGAACCAAGGACCAAGGAGCTGTGAGGTGATAACAGTACATGCTACACTGCCAGTGCAGACAGCGGTTGTGCATAGCCAAAAAAATAATTAATGCAGTGTGCGCATGTAGTGGAATAGCAATATAAATGGTGAAGGCAGGACAGTGAAGCAATGCACTTAAGAACATTGTGGCATCAGTATAATGAAAGAAATAGACTCCGTTATCACAACAAGATTGGTATAATTGTACCATCTACATCCAGGGTGTATTCCCATACTTGAGATACATGGTATAATAACCTCTTCAACTCCAGAATTCTTTATTGTGTAGCTGTGCAGTGGAAGTAGTCAATGAAGGTATCCCAGTGCTGGCTAAAATTATTTAGAGTCCAAAGGTACGAAAAGTATGCAGACAAGTTTGTGAACAATGGGACGATTCTAGGTGCCATTTTCACACCAAGTATAAGCCTGGTCTACTGTACACCTACAAGAAGGAACAACACGGTAGTCTTGTCTAATTCTGTGACCAGTAAATGAGCACCCCAGTAATACCGCTCTGCCTGATTCGCACTACCGTATCAGTGTCACTGCTGGATGAAAATGGTCCACAAGCCAGGTATCACCTGCTCAGCTGTGGTCCTGCAGTGGTCCATGGCTAAAATAAATGGAATGGAGAGGGACTGACTACTTGTGAAAAGCACCAATTGGGCTACACTATACCTACAAAGCAATCAACTGATGTATTATAAAGAACAGTGATTCATTATTTATGAATTCATTCACCAGAAACTACCAAAGCTGGAGAACAATTTTCCCAATGTGATCTCAAAAATGGCCAAACTTGCACTGAAGTTGCCTGAGCTCATCCAACATGTAAGTACCTCTTTTGAATTCTATTCACTAATGTAAAGATTACAAATTTTCCTGGCAAATACATTTGTCATTTCATTAATTTTGACTGTTAGTTTATTTCTATGTTGTGTATGTGCTCAGCCCATCCCTTTGCTGAGGCAGAATTCCAACCATGCCATAACGATGTCCCAGGAGCAGATCTCCTGCCTGATGGCCAATGCATTCTTTTGCACCTTTCCCCACAGAAATGCAACTCATCCCAACAGTGAATACCGCAATTTCCCCACCATCAACTTCAGCAGGTGTCACAATTCACTCTACTTCACTTCCTTTTATAGTATGTGTTTCTTTGTGTAGAAGCACTTTATTTGCAAAGGTGCTTGTCAAAAAAGTTCTCTCTCTCTCTCATTCTCTCTCTCCCTCTCTTTCAGACCTTTTTATTTTAAAAAACTATACATTTGCTGCTGAAGTGCACTGCAGTTTTTCTTTTTATTGGTGTATTCCCCCCCCTCTCATTTTGGTCAATTGCCAGTTCCCACCCACTTGCTAGCTATTACATGACATACGAGGGAGGGTGAAGACTAGTATGTACTTCCTCTGATATATGTAAAGCCAACCAAATCTTTTCAAACTGCAGTTCTATCTGCCCTATTCCACATACATGAGTTCACAGATGCCCATGATTGGCTAGTGTCACTGTAATTGAGAGGCGAGAGAGAGTTATGCCATCCCTTTCACGTTGACTTGAGGAGAACGAGAACTTACTGGACCTGGGAGGCAGTAATGCCACCCACCGGGCCGGGACACCATGCTGCCTTTTATAGAACAAACTGACATAACTAACTAACTCGTATAAACTAAGAGGTCTTTCCTAACTCAATAAATAGTATAAAAACAAATAGAAGTCTCCCTCTTTTACTACCTATAGTTATAAACAATGTTTAATTAGATTATTCCTAAGTTTCACCAGACTCCTACCTTGTACAACTACTTTGATAAATATCTACTCATATTTCCCTATTTCAATTGCCCACGTTTGGGATCGCCACAGATCACCCATTTTGTATCTGGCACAAACCTAAGTTTTTTTGTTTTTTTTTTAATAACAATTTTTTATTGATTCTCATACACTTTTCAGAGTACAACATATAATCAATACAGATATCAATACAGAATCAACATTTTTTACCCCGATAACAGTTTACATGTGATTTAATTACATATGATTCATTTTCATAAATCCATACAGAATCAAAGTTTTAACCCCAGTAACACCCCCCCAAGCAAGATTTATATATGATTCATTTATATGTAAATTTACATGTGGTTCATTTACACATGATTCATTTTCATCCACCCCCCCCATCACCTCGGCACATGATGGTTACACTAACTATTACTGGTTGTATAAATACTATAAAACCCAACAACAGGCATAAGACTCAAGGGCAATATAACCTATGATCTTTAATACAACAGTGAGTCTCCTGTAAAAATACTATATC
>JAFFST010047142.1:235812-249369 GCA_022414735.1 Noturus placidus | reverse complement strand
AGGATGTAGCGTGCAGAGCAGGCCGCTGTAGCGAAGCAGAAGAAGAGCTCCCACTTTTAACCTTTGGTGGCATTTTGGACCACAAAAATTAAGACTAAAGTGTGACAAAACACTCCACAACACTTCACAAAAAAATAAACTCCACAAAAAAGCGCCTATAGAATTATATTAAATGTAGTTGCAGGAGCCCCGAAAGTTGCATCTTACTCCATCTCTCGCTCAGCCGGAACCCCGGAGATAATCTTTTTGAAGCGCCTCTAGTCGAGTATGTCTTGTCATCACTGTTATTAATAATGATACACTGGATTAGAAAAGCAACTGAGAAAAACATTTGAAAAAAAAGGCATAAATTATGTTGCTGCCACAAGTCTTTGCTTGAACACTGTATGATACTCTATGAGAGAGAAGGATTTCATCCTTTTCCTATGTTTAACGAGGTTTGTCAGTGAGGAGTTTTAATGAAAATATATACCAGAAGTGTTAAAGATTAAAAAACACTGGATAAATATAGATCCAGTGGTAGAAATAAATGGCAGCCTTGTCAGCATGGTGTGTGAAAGGCTCTGACAGTTCCTTAACCTCAGCTACGTCAGTGTACACCAGACATGTGTTTTCTGTTATCATTTAAGCAGTTTCCCAAAGTATAAACTAGCCAGTAGCCTAATTTAAACCACTGTAACCCTGAGCAGGCAGTTACTAATTATCAGGTAATGAACGCTATCAGGCCGAGACTGGCCATCATGAGCCTGTGGTGGCCTGATGACTGATTTGGCCTGATGCCCTACTTTTTTTTTTTTTAATGATTGATATATATTTCTATTTAAAAACAAATGTATTGATCTATTTATTTATATAATCATTATTATTTTATATTATTTCGTGTCCAATGTACTCGAGTGATCAATTCCGAGTTCAGCTTTTGATAATAAATTGATAATTAACTATGAATCTGTTAAACTTGACCTCAGCTCTGGCAAATGGTTTCGAACAGAGTCATCAATGAGCGAGGATGGACAGGAAGTGGCCAGGTGGAACATAGAGGGAAAGGGCATGAAAAAGGAAAGTCCTCCTAAAAAAATCAGCAGAATGTAGCCAAATACTGACCTGTTCATGTGTGTGTCGGTCTCATCTGTAAATACTGTAGCTTTGTGTTTGCAAACTTAGCTAATCAAGTATTAGCCATAATTTCACTACTAGCATACGTTTACTAGCACTATTACTATCTTTGCTCAAAATATGCTAAAGTACAGCATTATGTACTGTATAGTTATACATGTTATAATGCTAAGTAATTTAGCAGACAAATATCCAAATTTACGTACAGTACATTTAGGGTTGTTATTTTACAGCTGAGGCAAACAACAACAACAAACACTTTTCCAAAGTATGAGTCATGAAAGACAACATCATGTTCAATATTAGGACTTTTCTAAAAAAATATTGCCATGATATAGTTAGTATTGTACTAACAGATATTTAGGTAATTTTGAAAATTATGTCTGGCCATATGCAAGGTTGAAAAAAATTATTTCTCAATAAGGTGGAGAGAATCAATCTGGCACTAGCTTTGTGCAGTGCTCACACTTCAGACTCAACCTGAGATGACAGGTAGTGGTAAAATAAGTTAAATATGCTTTAATATGTTTGTATGAAATATTGTATGGTTAAAATCTCAGGTATTTTAAGTATTTTTAAGTCTAAAAAAAAACAAAAAACACATTGCCGTAATGTGATAATTTAATTTTAACTACAATAAATTTAGATTCTGTGCTGAAAAATTATAGTGAGGTTAAAAAGTTGTCATTTCCCAACAATGTGGAGACAGTCCTGTTCATACTGTAGTAGTAGGCATGGTAAAGAAGTGGCAGGGACATAAAAAATGGCAAAAAAAAAGTTTATTTTGTTTAACTCTCTCATGTTCTGGTGTTTGTAAAATTCTTGGTATACCCATGAAAGCTGATATAAATCAGGACTGCTTCACTACCACTATATTGCTTGTTTATGTCTTTATGGGATGACCATACTGTGAGTAATAAATTGATCTTCAGAATTTGTTGTGGGTGTTTGGCATGGCCTGGATGAGTGTGAGAGAATCCAGGCCTGAAATGATGTCCCAGTCTGGCCCTGAACACTATACAGTCATGCTAATGTTTGTCCCGCAAGCTTCATGTCTGACCACTCACGTTCACCGGTGCTAAAGTAAAAACCTCCTGCTCATGTAATAAATACATGAGCCAAAAAAAACCCAACAACAGTGTACTTCTTATTCATATCTGTATTTGTATCTGTTTAGAACACGTTATCTGTTCATTCTGAATAAGGTACTTGTGTTCAGTTACATGCCTATTGAAGAACAGGCTGTTTGGAGAAGCAGTTGTACAACTGCATTGTTATCTGTTGTTATTCACATTATATGTGAAATACCCTATTGGGGTGACGAGGAGCCATCGACTTAACCAACAAAACACTAAAACTGAACTACAATAATAACAATCAATATTTCAAAACCCCGTCTCTTTAGCACATCATTATTGTTGGTAGTAATTATTTGGTAGACATATCTCTTGAACTATGTCTCCTCTGGTAGCAAAACCAAAGTTTTTCAACTTTTTTCAGTGTCTTGTACTTGTTAAAGAAGAAAATAAAATTGTTAATACTTTAATTATACATCTGTAGTACCACACTCTTGGAAACAGAAATGGCAGTATTTAAATATTTTCTGCGTTTATTCAAGTTTTTCTGCTTATAATTATTTCTTTTAAAATAATTTTGAGAATGACCTTTAAATGCTGAAAATGTTAAAAGCATAAAATGGCTTGGGAAATGATGGATGTGAATTTGCCAGAATGCACAGAAGCTAATACGATACAAAATAGCATCGCACTGTGTGTGTTTAGAAATGCTAAAAGGTTATCAGTTCACAATATAAGCAGTTAGCTGAAATGTACTTTGCTTTGGCAGTAATGGTATTTATTAGCCATTTTGGTTCTCCTGTTCAGCTGCTGGAAATTAATGGCAGTCCATTACTTTTTTTCCACCACACTTGCCAATTAAGTTATAATGACCTCTGTCATTGTAATTTTCTTTCTTTCTAGGCTTCTCTTTTACATTAGCCTTGCAGGTAGATAAATGTTGCTGTTAACCATGAACTGAAAGCACCTACCTTTTGCAAGATGACTGATGATTATGTACAGTAGTTCCCTTCCTTTGCAATTTCCTCAGTGATAAATGGCGTACTATTGTGTTCATAGAGTGGTCCTAACCATCACTTATGTTTTGAGTGCCAACGTGTTTATTAGACAAACCCAATTCCTATTCCTCACTGTGATTTTGATCAGTCATGGTGTGTCCTGTCTTACGTTCAGACCTGTCATTTGTGCCTTGTCCTTGGGTTTGAGACATTTGTCTCTTTGAGTAGACTGGCATTTTTAAGGAAAATGTTGTAATGGATGAGACGTCATGGTATAGCAAGGTAACACTATCCATCTAAAGAAGAGCGCTTACTAAAGGATAATGAAGGGCTGCCAAATTCCATATACCTCCACTCGTGCCATAGCGTTTGATGACATGTTGATGGTAAATGTGTCTGAAGTCTAATGAGACAGCCATCTTGTAGATGAAGAGTTTTTGATGATGTAAATTTGGTTGTAATTGATGAGAGGGTGTTGTAGACGACAAGATCATCTAGGTCAGGGTTTGACAACTGCAAATTAACTGCTGCTTTCACCAGAGTGAACCAACACTGATGAAATGACACTTTGCTACAGTGTAAAGTAGTGAGTGTACAGCTTGTGTAACATTGTAAATTTGCTATCTCAACACACAGCCATTAATGTCTAAACCACTGGCAACAAAAGTGAGTACACTCCTAAGTGAAAATGTCCAAATTGGGCCCAATTAGCCATTTCCCCTCCCCGGTGGTAAATGAATAAATGGTAAATGGCGCACTTATATAGCGCTTTTATCCAGAACGCTTTACACTGTGTCTCATTCACCCATTCATACACACCAATGGTAGCAGAGCTGCCATGTAAGGTGCTAGCTTGCCATCGGGGGCAACTTAGGGTTCAGTGTCTTGCCCAAGGACACTTCGGCATATGCAGTCATCCAGGCCGGGAATCGAACCACCAACCATATGATTAGTAGATTAGTGGACAACCCGCTCTACCAACTGTGCCAGTGCAGCACAGCCGATGTCATGTGACTTGTTAGTGTTACAAGGTCTCAAGGTGTGACTGGGGAGAAGGTGTGTTAAATTTGGTGTCATCGCTCTCACACTCCCTCATATTGGTCACTGGAAGTTCAACATGGCACCTCATGGCAAAGAACTCTCTGAGGATTTGAAAAAAAAGGAATAGTTGCTCTAAATAAAGATGGCCTAGGCCAGTGGTTCCCAAACTTTTCCAGGGCAAGGCCCCCCAAATGGAATTAACATTTGACCGAGGCCCCCCTTTTGCAAGATGTCTTTAAAACACATTAAAAACTACAAACTTCTAAATATATCTCCCTTTTTATTAATAATTACATTTTACATGTTTACATTACATTACATTAGGAATTGATGTACAAGATGAATTGATTTGGTGTGTGTGTGTGTGTGTGTGTGTGTGTGTGTCTGGTTGTCTGAGAGTGAGAATGTATTTTTCACACCAAATTGTTGAGGCCCTCTTGGCCGCGGCCCCTACTTTGAAAACCACTGGCCTAGGCTATAAGAAGATTGCCAAGACCCTGACACTGAGCTGCAGCACGGTTACCAAGACCAGACAACAGTTTAACAGGACAGGTTCCACTTAGAACAGGCCTCACCATAGTCGACCAGAGAAGTTGAGTCCATGTGCTCAGCTTCATATCCAGAGGTTGTGTTTGGGAAATATATGCATGAGTGCTGCCAGCATTGCTGCAAAGTTTGAAGGGGTGGGGGGGGTCAGCCTGTCAGTGCTCAGACCATATGCCGCACACTGCATCAAATTGGTCTGCATGGCTGTTGTCCCAGAAGGAAGCGTCTTCTAAAAATGATGCACAAGAAAGCCCGCAAACAGTTTGCTGAAGACAAGCAGACTAAGACCAGTGGATTACTGGAACCATGTCCTGTGGTCTGATGAGATCAAGATAAACTTATTTGGTTCAGATGATGTCAAGCATGTGTGTCTGCAACCAGGTGAAGAGTACAAAGACAAGTGTGTCTTGCCTACAGTCATGCATGGTGGTGGCAGTGTCATGGTCTGGGGCTGCATGAGTGCTGCCGACACTGGGGAGCTACAGTTCATTGAGGGAACCATGAATGCCAACATGTACTGTGACATACTGAAGCAGAGCATGATCAGTATGCAGTATTCCAGCATGATAACGACATGATGACTACTGCCTTGCTGATGAAGCTGAGGTTGAAGGTGATGGACTGGCCAAGCATGTCTCTAGACCTTAACTTTATTGTGCATCTGTGGGGCATCCTCAAATGGAAGGTGGAGGAGCAGATGGTCTCTACCAGTTCCGTGATGTCGTCATGGAGGAGTGAAAGAGGACTTCAGTGGCAACCTGTGAAGCTCTGTTGAACTCCACGCCCAAGAGAGTTAAGGCAGTTAAGGCGCATACATTCCGTGAGTCTCTTCTCTCTTCTCGGGCGGAAGAGCGTCCTCTTATCCTTTTCTGCCATTGCCTGAGCGGTGGAATTTTCCCGACAGATTCCCCAATCGCTGGTCGGGGCCGGGACGGTGGCTCCGCCCCACCATGACGGGCCTTCCGGCTGGTTTGTTTGACGCGGGGCTGTCCGCCTCATGCCTGTGCGGCAGTCGGGGAAGGAGCGAGTTTCTCACCGTGCACATCGGCTGTTGGTCCGTCGTGACAATACTTACACAGCCTCCTGAGACACATGCCCTTGTCCACTTTCAATTTAGAACTACTTCCCCTCACACACTTCATGCAGTGTATGAGAAGAGGGAAATAAGCTCCCAATGGAAAGTATAAATCCCATTTTTTCAGCCATGCCATACATTAATGTAGAATTGATCCTTCCAGATGCTGTGCCTTTGATGTCCTGTGTCTGTATATCTAAACGTCTGTGGTGCCAGGAGTATTGTGAGGAGCTGATGCAGGATTGCAGGATGCAGGGAAGTAAACTCAGCATGGACTATAGCTCTTTCATCTCGCGCACACATACCATCATTGTCATTTGTATTTCATTACTACGGTATTAGTGTTGTGCAAGAGGCACAAATAACTCCTCGGTACATACTGCTAACAGTGGACATGAAACAGTATAGAGTGTGAAAATGAAAGTGATGATTTGCTTAAACTGTCGTCAGGCGGGTTTCAACAGGAAATTTCTCACTTGGACATGGCTTCTTTATTCTTCTGAAGCAGTAGCCAGGTGTGAGAACATCAGACTTGTCAGAATTAAATATAATGCATTTTTCATTAATCATATCACATTCAGGATAGTGAGACACGAAGCCCATTTTGTACAACACTAAATGTAATCTACCCACATGCTTTATGGAGTAAGTGGCTTGTTGAAACACAGTAGGTGAATCCTATTACAAACCATTGCACATACTTGGTTCACACATCAGCACATCTGGAGTCAGCAGGAAGCGCAGAATTGCTGTTCATGGTGAGATTCAAATGTTATTTTGCAAGGCCGCTGGCGGAACACGTGCACGACACACCAAGTGTTCAACCTCTGCATGAGAACAACAAGCCCTAGTTCCTTTTTGGAATATGAGCCACACAACACACTGATTTAATTGCAGTGGGAAGTATGAGGATGGAAGTACAGTACATACACATACACACACACACACACACACACACACACACACACACACACACACACACACACACATATATATATGCATAGACACAATCATGTGAGTTTATGGGATGGGCCAGTTCATGGAACAGCAGTAGACTGGGTTCTTTATCAAGATTAAGCAGAGGTAAATAATTTAGCTTTAGGGAGCTTGTCCTCAAATAATTTAACAGACTGCCTTAGAAGCAAGTATTTTTAATAAAGACTATCTTTATTAACTCAAGGTACATTTTTATGCAGCCTATAAACTAGAAATATTTGACGTGAAATGTCGAAATGCATCAAAGCAAAATCCCAAAATCCCAAAGTAGGAAACAAATGGATCCCATCCCCTTACATCTCAGCATCTCTCTTATCTCTGTAGTCACCTACTGTATATCATCAACATATAACTCAAAATGCCAACGCTTAAGGCATCACAAGAAGAGATCTATGGACTTTCAAACATCCTATGATCTGCAAGCGCTGTTAGCGACTCCTCTTTCTTAAATTCATGAGCCGTCAAATACTAAATGCAACTCTCGCCAACCTTGGCATCATGGGGAATCAACTAAATAGTCCAATTTTACTCTCAATGCCCTACTAGGTTTCATTGAGAACAAGAAGATAAAGATTATTCATTCAGCCATTTTCAGTAATCATTTTGTCATGGTCAGGGTCACAGTGAATCTGCAGAACGTCCCAGGAACACTGGGCGTGAGGCAACTAGACAGCCGGAATGGGATGCCAGGCCAATCCTGGGCACCATGCACATTCAGGCAATAAGAGTAGCCAGTTATCACGTTTCGTGACGGCAGAGAGAGAAGGCTGGACGCAATTGCGATAACAACAGTCTTTATTGAAGAGGCAGGCAGTAATCCCAACAAACGTAATCCAAAACATGTATAATCCATAAACAGGCAAGGGTCAGGCGATCGTGCAAACAGTACTAGGCAGGGTGAGGCAGAAAGCAAAGTCGGGGTAGCAGGCTAACGAGGTCGATACACTAACATGAAACACTACACGTAAACAAAGACTACCGACTGGTAGCGGGAACCAGCAGGAACTAACGAACAAAAACAATGACATTGACGACGACTATGTATATGGCAAGGACTGTGACAATGACTGTGACAAAGACTATGACAAGGATTTACTCTTTTGCATATGAACATGAGTTACAACATCAATATTCCGTGTGCAACACGGTATGTAAGCCTTTGTAATCATTGTTGTAAACGAGGACAGCTGAGGGCAATAAAGACACTTGAACACATGACCAATGACAGACACGGGGAGGTGACATGACATAAACATAAACAAAAACACAGGTGTAGAACTGTCTCAAATGTCAACTCGGGAACGAGCAGGTGCATGTCGCATTCGCAATGCACTCTGCCTCCAGGGGGAATCGTGACACCAGTCCACCTACTGGTATGTTTTTTATGAGGTGAAAGGAAACTAGAAAACCCAGAGAGAACACACATGGACATGGGGAGAACATGCAAAACTATAGTGACAGTAACCCAAGCTCAGGCTTGAACTGGGTACCCTGGAGCTGTGAGGCAACAATGTTACCTACCTAGCAACCCTGCCAGCCTGGAGTTAAAGTTGCATCAAGTAATAGCTGTCGGACCTCAAAAATCTGAGCTTGGGCCTTTTTGTTTCTTATTTATTTATTTATTTATTATTTATTTTCTGAAATACCCTTTCAGTTGCATATACACTCAGTTCTACCTGTCATTCTTTCTGGAGAACCTGGAAGAAACCCACACCGATACAGGGAGAACATGCAAAACTCTACACTGACAGTAACCTGAGCTCAGGATTGAATCAGGGAGTCTGGAGCCGTTAAGTTAAACCTGAATAAAAGATAATCATCTCCAGCTTAAACTATCAAAGACAGAGCTCCCTTTCTAGCTAGTCCTTCAATTCAGTACATCTCTGCCCATCATTATTACCACTGAGGTCCACAAGGAACCTTGGTGGATCAAGTGATTACCAGCTTGCCTTCACAGATAACATCATGATTTCCGTCATGTCAATTTTGCACATTCACTCTATATAACATCAGGAAGATCACAACTCCTCTAACTGCTCTAAAAGCACTTGACATCAAGTAGAAATATTTTCTAGTCCTATTGCTCATGGTTGAACCCAGTGCTTGGTGCATGCTATTTGACAAATATTTCTGATCTGCCATCTTCTGATGCCACTTCTGATTCTCATCAAGCTTAGTCATGCAAAGTCATAACAGGGCTAAGATGAAGTCTAAGACTCTGTAAGCTTAGTCATGCAAAGTCGTAACAGGGCTAAGATGAAGTCTAAGACTCTGTCAGGGCTTGCAGTGATAACGAAAGACAGTAAATACATGATGTTTTGCAAGGAGATAAAGCCTTGATACTGAGTCATGTCTAGATCAAGTATCAGCCTCAGTAAATCAGATAACGGTGATGTTAGAATCAAGTCTTACAACCTTGAGAGGCTAGAGGATTTCCCCAGGTAAATTTATGAACAAGACTAAAACATACAATCTGAGTGTTTTTTTTTTTTTAGGGGGGGGGTAAATTTTAATTTAAGCTACAAAACAAGTTCAGAAAGTTTGCATAAAATGCTAAAGGCTTTGCATTTAAGGAAAATATAACTGATGGAAGAGATATTGACACCAGTAATGTACTAATCAAGGATGCAGGTTCTTTGTGGTTACACATGTAATGGTTCAGTTGTTGCTGCATCTGAATTCTGGCAAAAATTTTATGCTTATACTTTATATCTCTACTTTAAGAAAACATAAATATATTTCCTCGAAATGGTATTAAAATGTTATTAACTTTGCCAACTTGCTTAGGAATTCAGCAAAGATCTTTTGGAGTCAGTTTAACAAAAGCATCTGCAAAAATGTCTATAGGTTATGAATAAGTGTACTGTAGGTGTATTGTATTGTATATTCAATTCAATTCAATTCTATTTTATTTGTATAGAGATTTTTACGATAGACGTTGTCTCAAAGCAGCTTTACAGAAATATATAAACACGGTATACAGATTTTAAATGTGTGAATTTATCCAAATTGAGCAAGACGGTGGAGAGGAAAAACTCCTTAAGATGTTAAAAGGAAGAAACCTTGAAAGGAACCAGACTCAAAAGGGAACCCATCCTCATCTGGGTAACAAGAGATAGTGTGAAACTGTTCATTATGGATTTATATACTGTGTACTGTATACATACTGCCTCATGCCCTGGATGGATGGATATATCTTAAATCAAAATTAAACCATATACATCAACAATTTATCACTTTTTATTGTCAATATTTATTTATTACTTTCTATTCTTTATTTCTTTGCGTTTATCTATTTATTTATTTATTACTTTCTTTCTTAGTCTTTTTCTTGTTTGCTTAATATTTTTTCTTTTCTGTTTTTTTTCCCTTTACACACTTCTTTCTTTCTTTCTTTCTTTCTTTCTTTCTTTCTTTCTTTCTTTCTTTCACTCTTACTTTCTTTCTTTCTTTCTTTCTTTCTTTCTTTCTTTCACTCTTACTTTCTTTTGTTCTTTCTTTCTTTCTTTCTTTCTTTCTTTCTTTCATTCTTTCATTCTTTTTTCTTTCTTTCCTTTTTACTTTCTTTTGTTTGTTCTTTCATTCATTCTTTCTTTCTTTCTTTCTTTCTTTCTTTTGTTATTTCTTTCTTTCTTTCTTTCTTTCTTTCTTTTGTTCTTTCTTTCTTTCTTTCTTTCTTTCTTTTAGACAATCTGTATATTGGCATTTTGCAGTGAAATCTTGAAATTCAATGAAAATTTTAAATGGAAATTTCCACTTTTGGGGGAAACCAGATATTTAAAATGTCAGAACTTAAAAATTTTTAAATGCTGGACACCAATTTCATTTCCTGTACTCTTCAACTTATAGGACCATTTAGTAGAAAATGTCCAGAAGTTTACAATATGAGGGGTATTCCCAGGCCACCACACATACTGTATGTTTCTTTCTTATTGTTGTTATTGTGTAACATTACTATGCCAAAGATCATTTCATTTCTGTGTTCAGTTAAGCCTCTTTCTCTTCTTCATACAATATTCTCACACTTGTTTTTTTGTTCAGTAATATTTGCATTACTGTCAGCTACTTGACCAGCTCTAGGCTGTATTCTGTATTCTGCTTCACTTGCATAAAAGCATCTGCCAAATTAATAAATGTGAATGTAAAATGTAAACACATGTTGTACAGCAGTCACTTACTGAAATGAATTAAGCTGTTGTCTTTTTCACTCTTTTTAAACAATTTCCAAAACACGGCCCTACTCGGAGCAGCATTTTTTTTTTTCGGTTTGGGCAACGTTACAGAAATGACTGATTGAAATAACACATCACTTATTCATCCCACTCAATAAGTGTCCACTCAAGAAACATTGCCTAAATGTGCTCTTGTGGGCCGTCCCTTGGTCAACTCGAGAAAGCCTTTAATAACAGGCTCTAGCTGGTCATGCTGTTTGTTTTGAGTGAAAACAGATGTGGTTTCTTCACCACTCTCTCTAACTTTGCACTCTAGCTTTGTCTTGAGTTCGTTCTCTCTCTCTCTCTCTCTCTCTCTCTCTCTCTCTCTCTGATTTCAGTCACAATATTGCCTTTCTCAAACATCCGGCTCTCCATGAGACAAGATTTGTCCAGGCCCCCATTACTTTCCACACATTTTAGTGAGAGAAAGTTTCAAAATAAATAAATAAATAAATAAAAAATAAACATTAAGGGATTTCCACCTCCCCTCTGCTTTTTGGGGCACTTTTTTAAAGTGGAATGCACTCATATCCTGCAGTGGAAAACAAAAGCATCACTAAAGCAGCAACAGCTCACTTGAGCCAAATCGCAGGCCATGCTTTTCACATCAGATTCTCTGAGTTGGCCCTGTGTGAAACCCGAAACATCTCTAAATACCACTCCTAGGTGATCAGAGTGGACTAGTAGTTGTTTAGAGGAAGGGAGGTGAAAGGACATTTTTCTCTAAGCTTTTCTGTTCATTTATTTCTCGTCAGCAGTGACCGCAGCTCTTAGCAGGAAAAATTCCTTTCCAGCAGGGAACAAACCAACAGTATCACTTAGAGGTGTGAGGCTAGATGACGTGGGGTGAGGGACAGGTGATGCAGGTGGTCAGATATTGAGCATTTTCTGAACCACTTATCCTACAAAGGGTTGAGGGGGATACCCTGGACAGCCATGTACCATTGTGCAGGGCACAATCGCACATACTCAAACACTACGGACAACTTGGAAATGCCAATCAGCGTACGACACATGTCTTTGGATTCTGGGAGGAAACCCCCAAAGCACGGGGAGAACATGAAAATCCCAGGCACACAGGATGGAGACGGGATTCTAACTCTCAGACCTCAGATGATGCAAAGCAAACATGCTAGCAATTAAGCCACCATTTCTTTTTTCTTTGTCCATCCATCCCTTTCTTTTTTTTTCTTTAAATATAAAAAATGTAGAGCACCTCACGCTGTATATAGCTTCAGTATGGGAAATCCACCATGTCTTCATATAGAGCTCTAGGGAATGATGGCCATTCTGAACAGCAAACATTTCCTGGCCCATTAATTACCCTGGGTTTATTTCAGAAACACATTAAAGAAAGGCATTGCTCTTTGCTTCTTAAAAAAACAAACAAAAACAAAACCAGTTGTGAATCTAAAGTATAAGAAGTAGAAAATAGAATGAGTGTATGTAGGATGATGATGATACACATGTTTGTCTATCATGATGCATTACTCATATATGAATATTATATCCAGTAACCTTTGCTGTTATTATCAGGCTATATTTTTAATGTGGCGGTCACTTGGAACAATTACTTAAAATGAAATCATTTACAGAAACTCATTACAGTGCACACCCAAAGGAAAATCTTACTGTGTCCCATATTCGCTTAAACCCAAGGCGAAACCACATTGCTCTATTTTTTTCCCCCTTCACCACAGTGATGGATGTCCTCAGTATGTCTTTTGTCACTGAATGTCACTTCGTGGCTATGCTCTGAGTCATGGTGGATTATTAAAACTCTCGTTTGTCCCCTCGCGTGACCTCTGCTGTGCGCGTGATCACACAAGCCTGATTGGTCCCATCACATTGTCTTTCCCTACTGCCTTATTTGATGAACAAGACAAGGCAGTTTAGTTAATCGCCTCGTTTGCAGATTGAAATATTAAGCTGTAAATGTACTCCATTATGTCTGCTTTTGAGGGCTTTTCAGAATTGATAGCTGTTGTGCAATAGAATTTTTTTTTTTTGTCTGCCACAGTCTCATATTTTTCCTATTTGTAAGCATGCTGATTAATTTAAAGAAGGTATACTTTTTAATTTAAAGAAGGTATCACCAGTGTATCATGAACTCCTATAGAATTTAATAATGTTGCAAAATTTAAAAATGGCATAAATTATCATAATTCTTGGCCTTTAAAGCAATTCATAACACAGTGTGAGGTATTCTGAAAGGAGATGTTTATTTAGTATTTCTGGAAGCAGTCAGAGGTAAAGCTTTGCGGTTTCTTGGAACATGTCAAGCATTTGTTTGGCTCATTAACTTCAAGAGAGAGAAAAGAGGCTGGCAAGGGAGTGACTGGTATGACATACAGTGCCTTGCGAAAGTATTCGGCCCCCTTGAACTGTTCGAGCTTTTGCCACATTTCAGGCCTCAAACATAAAGATATAAAACTGTAATTTTTTGTGAAGAATCAACAACAGGTGGGACACAATCATGAAGTGGAACGAAATTA
>JAFFST010047142.1:207278-234727 GCA_022414735.1 Noturus placidus | reverse complement strand
TTTATGTTTGAGGCCTGAAACGTGGCAAAAGGTCGAACAGTTCAAGGGGGCCGAATACTTTCGCACGGCACTGTAAGTGATAACAGAAACGGACTTGTTTTGAAGACATCCCATAACTTTAAATGGAGAAAAAGTCAGACATCTGTTCTTTAATAAATAAACATTGTTTTATTATAGAAGGCTTTTATCGTATCAATTTTAATATGGGGAACACTTTGGGACATGCTGTTATTGGAAAATAATCAACTTCAACATGGTAACAGCCATGGGCGTAACCACACATTCTTTGGGGGGGTCGTGTCCACCCCATACCAATTTGTCCCCCCAATATACAGTGCAAAATATTTTCTATATGACCCCATTTAATGAACCCTGCCGATGGATCTGTAATTACTTCATCATCTACTCTATTTATTTATGTCTATTCCTTTTTAATATATTTCCGTTTGCTAAGGAAAATAGGTGTGTGCCGTCCCTGCAATTGTACACTTGGTTGCGTCCATACTCAACGCAAGTTTGTTGATATATTTTTGCCGCTCAGTCTATAGAAAAGTGCAGCAGAACATACGAGCTTTTTTCTAGACAGTAAGTAACTAGACATCTAAAAATTAGGTAACCTTCATTTAGTATAGAAGGCATCATATCATGGCTTGGTTTGTTCTTAAGAACGTAAATTAACTGATATTTGCACACCAACCAAGTAGGCTAGGATAATGTCAGTTAACTTTTTTAAGTCTTTTCAAGACAAACCCCAGTGTGAACATTAATATCAGTCACCACGGACGATGCGCCCGCAATGAGGTCTGCGACCACACTGAGCTCCTACACACTGACGTGAGATGGTTTAGTAGGCGTAAATTCCTGCAGAGATTTTGAGAGCTCTGTCCAGAGATAAGGGAGTTTCTATTTGCTGTTAAACATGCAGACTACTCCCTACTTCCAAAACCTCGCGACTGGTCATGTTAAAAGTAGCTTGCAAGTCAAAAATGTGTGCACCCCTGGAGTAAGTCTAAAACATAATTTTGAATTTCATTTCAATACTAATCCATGCTTTTTTTAATCTACTGTATGTTCTGGTTTGTATGCCATTGACTATGAAACACAGAAGAAATCCTAATTCTGTGTGGTAAAGCAAACATAAAAACAAGTCACGCTAGTCCGCCATTGTGCTCAAAGGTGCCAGTGGCATGAGAAAGTCTGGTTTCGCAAATTCATTCTGCAATGCTCGCTCTCGATCGCTTTCTAGTGGAAGAAAGCCAGGATTTCCTAATTCAGAGAGAAAGCGGACCTCGCAACAGATTGATCTGCGACAGGGGACAGTCTATTCTTTAAAGAACTGGCCCGAAATAAGCTGCATGCTCAACAGCGGCTTTCTGAGCAGACTGAAAGAGTCTCGTTCTCTCCATCCTGCAGTTTGGTGCATGGGAGACGTGAAAGATCTGATTATCAGACTGCATTCCTTCATGGATCCTTTCTACTTAGACATCCACATGGGTGAGTTTAAGGCTTTGGGCCTTGGTGAGAAGGGAATATTCATATTCATGTGTTATTTGATTTATTTGATTGGACTTGAAAAATTTGAAACATATACTGTTGCTTTTTGGGTGGGATCTATAAAGAGCTTGATGCTGTTCATTAATGTTTTGTGGCTGCTTTGAGAAGTCAAATTTATTTAAAAAAAAATTTTAATGTGTACTTTTATGGGTTTATATTTGTTTACTTTCATTCTGTCTTTGTTTCTTTTTCTTGCTTTATCATTTTATTTAATCACATTTCCTTTATCAAATTTATTTTGTTCTTTGTTTTTCTTTCTTTCTCAAGTATTTTTTTTATCACTTGTTAATTTCATCTTTGTTACTATTTCTTTCTTTGTTTTTGCATTTTCATTCTTGATTTGTTGTATTTTCTTTTTCTCTTTCTTTCTTTCTTTCTAGATCTTGATCCTTGTGGTTCTTTGTTTCCTTCATTCTCGCTTTTTTATAATTTCTTTGAAACTTTCTTAATTTCTCAGTTTCTTTCTTTTGTCCTTTTCTATCTTTAGTTCTTTCTTTCTTTTTCTGACATTATCACTTTCTTTTATGATGTTTCCTTTCTTCCATTTCTTTTGTTCTTTGTTATTATTGTCTTCATCTCTTTTTTATTTATCTTTGTTACTTTTGTTCTTTCTTTTCTAGATTTTCATTCTTTATTTTTGTAATTTGTATTTCTGTTTATTTATCTCTTTCTTTCTTTCTTTCTTTCTTTCTTTCTTTCTTTCTTTCTTTCTTTCTTTCTTTCTTTCTTTCTTTCTTTTACGCCATGGAGGAATATAGAGCTCTAGGGGATGATGGCTGTTCTAAAATCAAATGACACTAATCCATTAATTAGCTTCAGTTTCTTTCAGAAATACATTAATCAGGTTAGAGACAGTGGCAGATCTGTGATCTCATTATTATTAATTAATATCAGCAATACCCTACATTGTAAAAAAAAATGTATACTGTCACGGCTTCGTGACGGCAGGGAATGAGGCTGGACGCAAACGCAATATGAACAGTTTTTATTGATAGAGAGGCCGGCAGTATAATCCAAATCGTAATCCAAACAGGGGTAATCCATAAACAGGTGAAGGTCAGGCGAACAGCCAACAGAGTAGAAACAGGGCTAAGCAGAAGACGAGGTCGTTGTCACAGAAAACTAGGTCGATACACTAAACATGAAACGTAAGACATAAACGACGGCTATGAATTGGTTAGCGGAGAAACCAATATTAAAGGCTAAAGGCTATGACAATGGTTTACTATGATGCGTACGAAAAGAGGTTTACTAGACATTCATACATTCCTAAACAATGTTCCGCGCCGAGCGTGTTATATAAACCTGTTCAATTAGTGGGGTGAATACAAAACAGCTGATACCAATACGGACATGTGTTCACGTCATCAATGAAAGACACGGGGAGGAGACCTGACGTAAACAAAAGTCCACGTGTTAGGAAATGTCAGTGAAGTCCGCTACAGAGACGAGCAAATGCAGTGCGCATGCGCACTGCTCGCAGGGGGAATCATGACAGAACCTCCCCATTCCCCCCCACCCCCAAAAGGTGCTACTCCCGGAGCACCATAAAACTCAACCTCCCTTTGGTGGTTCCGGGCCCCCGGCTGGGGCTCGGGAACGCATCCGCTGAAGAGGGGAACAGTGCGGCATATGCTGCAGTGCAGGATGGTTTGTCCACTTCCTGAGGGGCTGAGACCTCCCCCTCGGTCTCCTGCTGGCGCTCTGTGGATGCCGCACTGCCTTGACACAGAGGGGCAGAGGTTAATGGGCTTACCTCTGACTGGAGCTCCGCAGTCTCTGTAGCGCCGGAGGCTGCCATGTTAGCCCCCGGCTGGAGCTCCGCCATCGCTGTAGCACTGGAGGATGCCATGTTAGCCTTCGGCTGGAGCTCCGCAATCACTGTAGCACCGGAGCCTGCCATGTTAGCCTCTGGCTGGAGCTCCGCAGACACTCGTGCCCCCCTCCAAAAAAAAATGTTTAGGCTCGCCTTCTCCTCCTGGTTGGGCTCATGGGCGTGAGGCGTGACCTGGCTCCGGGACGTGGACGGGACATGGCTCTGGGACATGGATGTGGGCATTGGTGAAATCTGGTATTCAGGCTTGGGCACGTGCGGAACGGGGTTCTCTGGCATGGGCACGTGCGGAACGGGGCTCTCAGACGGGACTTGTCTCTCGGACGGCACTTGGCTCTCAGACGTGCCTTGGCTCTACAGCCTGGACGTGCCTTGGCTCTGCGGCCTGGACGTGGACCACACTGGGCTCCCGGGCTCGGACGTGGACAAAACTGGGCTCCCGGGCTCGGACAGGGACAAAACTGGGCTCCCGGGCTCGGACAGGGACAAGACTGGGGGATTCTCCGACTGGGCCTATAGCTGCTGCCGAAACTGTGCCATCTGGCACTCGAGTTCCTTCCTCAACTGGATGGAATTATCCAGGAGCACTGAAAATAGCTTTGAGGCACCTAACCCGGCTTGCTCCATCCAGTTGAGTTGGGATGTCTGCTCCTGTACCTGCGCCAGTGCTGCGTGCAAGCGGTCCAGATCCCAGCATTCTGAGGATCCAGGCTTCTCCGTTACTTCTATTTTGGGCGCGTGATACTGTCTCTCTGGTCCACTTGCTGCGTCCATTTCGGGGCGGAACATTCTCTCACAGCTTCCTGACAGCGGGGAATGAGACGCAAACGCAATAAGACATAAACGACGGCTATGAATTGGTTAGCGGAGAAACCAATATTAAAGGCTAAAGGCTATGACAATGGTTTACTATGATGCATACGAAAAGAGGTTTACTAGACATTCATACATTCCTAAACAATGTTCCGCGCCAAGTGCAGCACGGCGCGTGTTATATAAACCTGTTCAATTAGCGGGGGGAATACAAAACAGCTGATACCAATACGGACATGTGTTCACGTCATCAATGAAAGACACGGGGAGGAGACCTGACGTAAACAAAAGTCCACGTGTTAGGAAATGTCAGTGAAGTCTGCTACAGAGATGAGCAAATGCAGTGGAAATCATGACATGGGAATCATGACATATACAAAAAAAATCTCTATACTGTTCACCGCTATTTTTTTGTACGGCTGGACTGACAACACATTGGGCTTTTTTTTTAAATAGTACATTAAATATGTACTTTAGTGAGAAGGTTAAAGCATTAAAACTGGGGTAGCACAGGGCTCCATGTTGGGGCCATGTTAATTAATTACATCATTGAATACAGTAACTACATTAATAGACATCAGAATGCTGATTCATCATCTATCACGCTATGTATATGTGTGAAGACATAAAATGTATTTGTATTGCTAAAGATTGATAAGCAGTTTATGACTTGTTGATTTGTAAATCCATAACTAACACCAAATCTGTTTAATTACATGTATATGATATATTCTCTCTGTCAAGTTGAGCTGCTTATTAATACAGTGTAGTGCTTATCCTGTTACTATACAAATGACAATAGGTAGCACATATAGTAGCATTTCATGGGAGTAATCATATGTGTTACTTGTGTTGGCTAGAATAGCTGAGGCTATATGCTATTTGGCTCAGTTATCCTGTGTATTTCGTCAGTCAGGACAAAAGGGAAGGGAGAAAAATGAGGGGGAAGAGAATCATATTGGATAAATTTGCATCTGACAGAGGTTTGGCACAGTGCGAGGATCTCATTCCGCCGGGAAGCACTCACGTGTTTGTTAAGAGAGGCTTTGGGGTTTTGATTTTGCAACATGGCTGGCATGGACTGCAGGAATGTAAACCACTGATGTTGCAAAAGGGTAATTTATTATTTTTTTCTCAAGCTGATTGTGAGTCATCTGAACCCCTGAAGCTGAAGTCGTGATGGTTGACACTATCCTTATGCTGTTTATTAAGAGTTCGTGGTACTTCTTATAAACATTAACCTCCATATTCAGATCTTTCAAATGATACATGTATTTTGACCAATGTTGCACATAGAGACAAAATGACAAAATCGTCCTTTAGACTTCAGCCATATAGAATAAGGCTGATTTGTATTCTGCATCTGTACACGGAGATGGACATGGGAGGATATTGATGCTAGACATGCGTGCAACCTTTCAACATGTCACTGTGTCCTTGTCAATCAACCAGGCTTTCACATTCCACACCACATGTGCATTGATGCCAAGAAAAAGCAGTTCCCAGTGGCACAGCAGTACAGGAAAAATGAAGGTGGGGGAGGGGGGGGGAGTTGTGTGTGTTCTCAGGAAAAACGTACGAGAGAATATAAATCCATATTCAGAGAATGGACATTTTTAAGCTGTCGCCTGAAAACCTATTAAAATTATCCTTAATAATTGAGGAATACAGCTTCAAACTAAAAAATATTTCAAGCACATAAACCAATATGGAGGCCCATTTAGACGTCCTCCTTTTAATTCATTCTTTCCATTACCATTAAGACATGAATTCCAGCTCTCACCCAACAATCCATCTTCAGTATGAAAAACATTGCCGTGAGGAAGTCAGAACCTCAACCATGCCCTTGGATTCTTTCCGCATATAGACTGAGTAATGGAAGAAAACCTGAACATTACAACATAACTCTTGTGTTTTTGATCGAACAGTACTGTCACTTGGTTGTAGATTAAATAACTTGGAATTCTTATACTTTATAAACATCTGCAGCATAAGTGATAAAAATAGTTTTATTCCTACAAGATGTAGAAAATAACACAGCAAATCTACAAAAGCAGCTATAAACAGTCGTTTCTGCCATTCACCAGCTTTGCTTTCTTATTCTTACTCATATTTTTAAAAACCTGTTTAAGTGGAGCGTCCACCATATACGTCCCTGTTACTATAGAAACAATAATGTACTGTATTAGAACTAGCAGATTTGCGATGCAATCTATTTATTTAATATCAATTAATAAACTTAAAAAACAATAGATTATTGGAATTGCACAAATTTATAAAGCATCTGAATATAGTGTATACAGTATGCCTTGATTTAACTCTATTGGATCGTGTTAGTTTTATATTAAGAAGATATTAAGATTTTATGCTGCTTACTTAATTTCCTTACGAATTTAAAAGAAAAATGGTAACACTTTACAATAACAGTACGTGAATAATCATGCACTAATACCTGAATACTTAAATGTGAACTAATGATGAGTTAAGGTATGTACTAATCATGAACAAATAAAGAGCTATCCTTAATCCCTTTACCAAACAGTAATAACAGTATAGCCCTATCCCTTAGTGTTAGGGTTAGGGCTATATGGTTAAGGGGATAGGGATAGGGCTATATGGTTAAGGGGTTAGGGATAGGGCTATATGGTTAAGGTATTAACTACGACATGAGTTTTATGAATTCATGTGTGAATAACGACCACCTTAATTACATGTTAGTACATGATTGTTAATGTATTAATTAACACATAGGTGTAAACCAAATCAAATCTGCTCTATAACAAAGAATATGAATTAAACGTGAATAATTTTTAATTGTTTATTATCAACGTAGAAAGATGCACTAATAACAAACACCAGTAATTTCATCTCAACCCATGCAGGGACATTTTGAAGAGCAGTTGCCCAAAACATGAGCAAGAGCATAACAAATCGTAACGATTTAAATCCGGAGACCCGACTGATTTTGAGCAGTCAAAATAAACACAGTGACATCTAAGATTAAAGCACAGGAAAATAATCTAATAGAGATGAGTAAATGTTACTGTATTCATTTCCCCTGGCCACACAGGGCATGTAATACTATTACATTGGAATTTGAAGATAAATGGATGGAGAACGACACAAAACGGGTTGCGGTGAAATTATTGGTGTTTATTATCTTTCGATAAAGAGGATCAATGTAAATTATGAAAGTAATCCAGCGCCATCCAATGACGTTTGTGTACACAGCTGCATATGGAAAATTATATAAAATTAACCCTAGTTTTTAAACAGTTTGAAATTAACCCATAACCCTAGTTCATATCCTTTCTTACAGAGCATGTTTGATTAAGTTTACCCCTTTGTGATAATTAATACATTAACTAACAAACATGTACTAACATGTACTTAAGATTGTCATTATTCACACATGAATTCATAAAACTCACGTCGTAATTAAGGTTAAGGCTTTTCATTAGTTCGTGATTAGTGCTTGCCTTAACTCATTAGTTCATATTTAAGTAAGTGTTAGTTCAGGTATTAGTGTATGATTATTCATGTACTCTTATTGTAAAGTGTTAGGTTTTTTTTAACAGTAATAGAGTCCAGTAGCTTTTCTACTGTAAAGCTTTCCATAAATCAATATTTGAGAATATTTGTATATGTATATTGTACTGTATATTTGTATCTCTTTTACAAACACTCATACATCTATAACAATATACATTCAAGCTTACTGCATGTACCCAGTCCGACTGTCATTCTTAGTTTCATGTGTGAGCTGAGATCATTAAAATGTAATTGAATTGAGATAGAGATTTAGTTTATAGTGCAATCCAGACTGGATTATAGCAAGTAAATCATGGTCTGCTGCCTCAGATTAACCCCAAAATATAAAGGTTATGAAATTTTTAAGAAGGGAATTGAAATAACCAGTGTAACTTATGTACACTATAATAAGTACAAGAACATTTAAAACAGTTATGAATCTTTCAAACAGATTTATAGAAGCTATTATATCATACTATGCATGATTAAATAACAAGCATAGAATATGATATGATATCTCTGGCTGATAATAATCAAATGTAATAAATGACATCTAAAGTTTCATGAAGTCATGAATGAACTGTAATGAAACAAGCTCTTTCTTTCTCCTAGAGCCTTTGTTTTAATTTTAGAATCAAATGCAGAAACCATGTTGGCAGAAAGTAAAAAGAATATTTTGAGAACCATTTCTTTCTTTCTCGCTCTCTGCCTTCTCATCTTTTTCCATCTCTCCTTACTGCTTTGTCTCCAGACTCTGTTATATTGATTGCCAGAGTGTATGACTATAATAAGATTTGACAGCTTTTGACACACACGGTCTCTGACTTGGGAAAAAGAGATCACAGGCCATATATATATAGGCCAGAAGATCTCACACCATCACTACACACATGACTGATTTTGTAGTATGATAAAACAAGTAGGTAGATGGGAAAAAAACTGGGTACTGTTCCTGTTTATACCATGTGGGATTAAGAAGCAGGTGCATGTGTGTGTGCTCGACAACTTTATTACGACTGCTCTAAAACTCTAATACTCCTCATGGCAGGCTGGAGTTCTCAAAAACAATGAATATCCAGTTAAAGTTCTGAAGCATAACATTCTATGAAGCTAATGAGGGGAAATAAGTGCAATAAGTGCAATAATGTGCAATAAGTGCAGAGTGTGGCAGGACACAAATGTGGTAGTCAAGAAAATGTAATCTGAATCCATAAATCAAAACACAGGCAGGTAAAAAAAAAAACAAAAATAAAAAAACAAAGAAGGGCCATACATAATCAGAACCAAAGAAAACAGGCTGAAGGTCTAAACCAGAATTAGAAAATGCTTTGATACATGAAAAACACGGCTTGGACTTTACAACCTAAATGCATGGAAAGACTTTGTGATGCTGCAAAGAAACAGCAGGGTTTATCTAGATAAAATAATCAAGGTCTAACATAGAAGAGGTAAACACAATAAGGCAACAAACCAATGGGAGGGCAGCATTGTAAACAGGACTAGAACAGACATTTGCATTACTGATCAGATGGTCAGGGTTCAAGCCCCAACACTGCCAAGCTGCCACTGGTAGGCCCCTGAGCAAGACCCTTAACCCTATTTGCTCCAGGAATGCCGTATTGTGGCTGACCCTGCGCTCTGAGCCCTGCTTCAAAACAAACTGGGATAAGAAAATAATTTCATTGTTCTGTAATGTATATTTGACAAATATAGCCTTCTTCTTCTTATGGAATCACGTTGGATAATTTTATAGCAGAACATGCACTGGAACTAATGTAGGATACTTCAAGGTTAAGAAATGACTGACTAATTTGCTCTGAAGAAGAATGCTTGCAGGGGAAGGATTGAGAGCGTTAGTGTCACTAGCTTGTTAGAAACAATTGTTTCTAAGAATGTTTTATAAGACATACTTTCACAAAGATTGAGTTTATTAGTTTATTTATTTTCAAAGCGACATTATAGTGGTTGAGCTTTAGTTCCTTGTTTCCATGAGCAGCCCCTAAACTTGACCTCTGGTCCTTGTTTTTTAGGGATTTATCGTTCTGTGTTTGAGAACATTTATTATTAGGATTTTACATTATGCCAGTGATTAAATTAATTGTATCAACAGATTTAAAGTGGCAGTCCTTGGAAAGAGACTGTTTTATACTCACAGTTGCCCTTCTAAAGTTGTGGAAACCTGATTTTGGTCAGAAAATTCTACTTGTGGTGAGGTTGTAAACTGGCAGAAGTGAATAAATGAAGGTGTGTCCAAGGCCAGAAATGAGCTGGCTGGTCTTCCTATGCTCATCAAGCTCCTTAAAGCCTAAAAGCAGCAGCACATCCAGTAGCTCCATTCACATGTGCCTGATTTGTAATGATTTCCAAATGTGGTTTTTTGACTATGCTCGCTCGCCTCATCAGAGCCGAAAATGGTCTTTGGCATAGCACAAAGAACATTCTATTTAAATAGAAGGCAAACTGTTATAAGAAGAGGGGGTTTACTATTTCAATACAGTGGACAAAGAAATGGAGAGCAATTTTATGCTGGTAAAAAAAAAACAGATCACAAAAGTCACAACCGTGCACTTTATTTCAGCATTGCTAATGCCCAATGTTACAATGATAATGTTTGGTTTTTTGTGGTTTCATCTTCATGTCTTATGTGAACCAACAGTGCATCAAGCTGTTTATTGGAAAAGAAGTCTGCATATTGAGTTAGTCATTCGATGATGTAATTGCTGTCTAAAAATATGACCTTCTTATATATTATTTCCTCTAACATCCATGTGCATTGTCGTTATAAAAGCTGGACAGTCCTGCCGAACACAGAAATAAGGAAAGTTAAGCTCAGCAGGATTTAGGAGTTAATTCATTTCGAAGCCAATATTTAATATTATTTAATCTCATGTATTATTAACCCAAGTGCAGGAAGCTATTATGGGAGCTCTGTAATTGAAAGGCATGAATAATATGTCTTTTACTTCAATTTAATCTGCATTTACAACAAACTCACCCTCTCAAACATCCTGAAAAATGTCTTATTAAGCTTATTAAACACACAATTGAAAAATGTTTTTTTTAAATAATTAATTAAAGTACAGTAAAAAAAATTGTTAATGTTGCTCTAGTTTAAGCTATGTTAAGTTATTATATATATATATATATATATATATTTTTTTTTTTTTTTTTTTTTTTTTTTAATGCAGGAAGTTAAAGATGAAACGTGGCAAACATGTAAGGAATGTAAGGAAACATGACTGTGCGTGCTGTTATAGGTAAATACTCAACTATGAGGTGGTGTGATGCGACCCAGCATAAAGAAGAGATACTTTTACGACTCTGAAGTTGATTATTTTTCCAATTACAGCATGATTAGGAATGTTTTATATCTCTTATACCACAGCAACTTGCCAACAATTACTATTTCAAAAGTATTAATGAACCACATCATGTATTTTTTCCAATTATACTTGCATTTAATGTTGTGGAACATTATCCTGTTATCACTTACATTAAAGCAGCTATAAACACTCATTCCCACATCATCTTCGCTTTTTTTCTCTATGTTGAGGGCAAAAAGCCAAAAACATGCAGCTTGAGGTTTTACAGAGAAAATAGACAGTGTAAATTAATCTGTTCTGAAGACTTTCCCATGGTGGAAAGCTTACTGGCTGTTACAAAGCATTGACACTGGAGACTCCTCCAATCACTGTTAAATAAACCTCTCCTTACAGGAAGCTTCATCACTTCGACAATTCTATGTTTTTGATTGTTACATAACAATACATTTCTGAAATCAGTTTATTAGTTTTACATTATGTAAAGCATCCACCATGCAAGTACCTGTGAATGAGCTATTACTATAGAGATGATGACGTGCTGTATATACTCGACTGCAAGTTAATACTCTTCCATTATGATTAAATTATTAAATGTTCATGTTCTACCAGATGTCGAGCTTACTGAAAATAAGACGCACAAGAAGACACTGAGTTACAGTTCTTGTGTAAGGGAAATGTACTGCATTCCTTACAGTTCCTTGCGGTCTTTTCTGCTTGATGAGAGAACGCTGACTTTCTTACAATAGAGTATTCACTTCCTCAGCATCGAATTCAGGTCCAATCTTTATGGATTAAACAGATGACATCCCAGGCGCCAAGTCTATGGAGACAAAACAGTAAATATGTGATGGCCTCGGAAAACCCTTTTGGGTGGTCAAATTCTGACGTTCTACTATATATAGTTTTGAAAAATACAGATTTCATATCAATAATTTTTCTTTTTAAATGCCACACCTACATCTACATTTATAATCTAATCTACTTAAGGAAAAACAAAAAACCATTAATGCTGAAATTTAAAGAACTATAATGGGAATTAAATGGGCAATGAGTACTCACTTTGATTATCTGCATCCTCTTCATCTGTCTCTGTCTCATGAGGTCAATGTCACTTTCAGTATTTAAACAAAAGCGTCATCGTCGTCTTTGCACTCGACTGATTTCTGTTCATGCTAAAATCAGTTGGGAAATAATTGCTGATTCATTCACTCACTTCGTTTCTCTTGGCTAAATTTATTTAGATTAATATCTGTTTTATTATTAGATAATTTAAACTCGTTTATTAAACCCAACATGATCTTTCTTAGGGTTAGTATATTACGGACATTTTTGTCATTTGTGGTTATTTTCCATAATATAGCCATAGCGTCTTCTGACATACCACAACACGAATGCTTATAAATGGTAAAATGTCTTGCTTAAAAGCATTCATCCCTTGTGTGTTTATCAGGGAATGTCCTTCATCTAGTTTAGAAATTAAGTTTCTTGGAGAATTGCTAAAACATTGCAAAGTTTATTGTAATATTGTGAAAAGCAACTCAGTTTGGGCTTTCTGCACATGTCTACCAAGACATGTATTGCTAAACTAGAAGCTTTTCCATTTCAATCACTAGCATGTGTGTTTACGCAAGGCTGTCCATTATGCCCGAGTGAATGGGATTGCTGTAACTGCTATAAATTACTCAATATAGACCACACTATTGAATTATTGAATCAACACACTGTGAATGTCCAGCAAGCACATCCAAAAACATTTTACAGTACGTCATATTGTGTGTTGTGTTGATAGCTCTGTGTGCAGAGCTATACAACATTCTGGGCAATTTAGACAGCTGTTCTGTTTGAAACCATTGAAAGTCTGTATATGTATGTGCTCTCATAATGACATTGCAAGCTTTCCCTACAGCATGTATTTATCTTTAAATATCTTTGAGCATTCTGATGATCCGTTCCAGTTGGCCCTTTTTCCAAAGATTGGAAATTTGTTTGCTAATTTGTCTTCAGCACCACTCTGATGCAATGATGTCGAAAGACGTCTCTGTTTTATGTCACTTCCCGCTGAGTGGTTCCACACTGGCTGGCTCTGTGGCCTGCTAAAGAGCTGGAACAGCCCAGTTTATGTGAAAAGCAGCCTGCAGTAAGGACCATGAGTTACCCATGGGAAGTCTCTGAGAACTCTTGAGAAGACATGGAATAAGCACATCCACTTATTTGACCTTACAGAACTCGTGCGATAAATCAAAAGCACACTTATCACTTCAGCAGCCTGTGTGTAAGCCGGAGCTCGAACTCTCGATTTACCCATTTGTACGAGGGACAGTTCCAACACAAAAGCAGCAAATTGTGCATGATCATGGGAGACTGGAGTCTGATCAAGAGCTCTGAACAGCCCAAAATACACATGCACACAGACGTCAAGGCTCCAGATGTGACTCATGGCTGGAAAACTCCCAGGCTGTGATGGACGTGAAGCAGCTGGGGACTGCCGGGAAGGGTAAATCGATCCTAACTGCCTTAGATCAATAGCAGTAATGATGACACTCTTGTTTGGTTCTCTCTGAACTAACAGAGACAGATGAGCAAAGACAGGGACATCCACCACACACATCTAGTATCTGTCTTTTGCTGTGATGAAAGGACCACACACCTTTAAATGTATATCATGTTTTGATAAACGTTTTTGACCCATTATTGCTTGAAAATGGGTTGAATTGTTTGCGATTATATTTCAATTCAATTTAATCCTAGCAGTTTTTCCCGGTCAAAAAAAACAGCTTTACAGAAATCTCGATCTAGATCTGTAAAGTGTCAGTGGCAAAAGTGAAAACAGAAAGAAAAAAACCCCACTGAGACAGCATTAGAAATAAATCTTGAGAAGAACCAGACTCAAAAGGCAACTAATTATTTTCTAGGCAACACTGGATACTGTGACATTGATCTTTCTGAGGCAGCTTGGGAAATCCCTTCCCATGATCAGATCTGGACATTTTCTGACTATATACCCTTTGGTTTTGCAAAGTACAGGCTTTCCTGAAAACTATAACTCCCTGTCTACTATAATCTCTACAGAGTTTGTAAGTGCGCTTCTTTGTTATGATGAGGCATCACGGACATGGCATCATGGCAGGTATTGTCACGGCTCCGTGACGGCAGAGAGACAGGGCTGGACACAAGTTCAGTATGAACAGTGTTTATTTCGAGAGGTAGGCAGTATTCTAGAATACGTAATCCTTAAACAGGCGAAGGTCAGGCGATGAGCAAACAACATTAAACAGGGCTAAGCCGAAATCAAGGTTGAGGTCACACGCAGACTGGGTCGGTACACTAAGCATTTAACATGGACGAGGGATCTAGACGGGTTAGCGGAGAAAACCCGTCTAGCACATCATAACGAGGACAAAAACAAAACAAGATACCAAAACCAGGAAACAGGACATGAACAGGTGGCGAGGCTGAGAAAGATATCTAAACAGATCCGTAGACAAGGGTTTAACAAAGACTCATTCACAAACCTTCATAAACAAAGTTCCGCCCCGAGCACTACTCGGTGCGCGGTATATGTACCTGCCTAATCAGCGCTGATAACGTGCAGCTGAAAGTGATATCAGACACGTGACAGGGTAACGCATGGCAGAGGAGGAGACAAGACAAAAATATAAACAAAGTCCACGTGTCAATGTCAACGAAGTTTGCTTTGGAAGCGAACAGATGCAATGCGCATGCGCACTGCTTCCAAGGGGACTCGTGACAGGTATCTGATTGTGTCCACTTCACTATAGCTCTCCAACAACTTGACGGAAGTGTGACATTCACTGTGTCACATTCACTCGATCACAGCTTAACATTCACACATGACTTGCAAGGTTTCAGGATCTTTGTAGAAATATAGCCTAGACAATATTACAAAGTAAATAAACCACTCCTGTGTATTTTTGGTGAAATGTATTTATGGTTTCTTAAAGCTGAGGTGTCAAAATGCATTATATACAGAAAAGCTCAATTCTGGACAAGGTTTTGTCTTTCTTGGCTGCTTGCAAGAATTCAGCCACAATGACATTTAATTGCTTTTCCCAGACTACTAGACAGTTACAGTGGGAAAAGGGTTCCTCAAGGGTTCTTCGTATTAAGCACTTTCTGATAGGGAAATCCTCTGTTGTAGCATTCTGCCTAAATCAAAGTCATTGTCAATCGAGGATATGTCTCGTTTGCTCACTCTTTTCATGGCCCACTGCATGAACCGTGTAGGAAACGCGATCGATTTAAAGAGGTTAACTAGGGAAAACACTTGTCATTTACTCAACGTATATATTTGTTTTCCTTGGAAAGCACTGGAAAATGGCATTTCAATTCAAAGAATGTAGCATACGCCCTTATCCAGACTGACTCACACAAGTACTTTGTAGTCTATATAAAAAAAGATACTCTACAAATACGTCAGGATCTAAAAAAAACCCTATTGCTATAAACATGTTATACCAGGTGTTTGCATGGGGGTTAGTAAAAAAAAAAAAAAACAGTAGAAATCAACCCTGAGTTGTCTGGACAACCAGGGGAAGTTCATTCTACCACCTTGGTCTTCCTTGTGTATTGAGAGATGGTGGGTCAAGTCAAGAATTTAAGTAGGTGAGGATTGGTCTGTTTTTGCCCTTGTAGGCGCTAGAGGAAGCCAGTGAATGGGAAAGGCAGAAATGGGACGATGTTGGAGAATTTAGGAAGATTGAAACCAAGCCCTGTGCTGCATTTTGGATCTGCCAATAGTTTGATGGTGCGCAGGTGAAGACCGGCCAACGGTGAGTTGCAGTAGTTCAATCTCATGAAAAGGGACTGGACATACACCTGAATGGCCTACATGGTGAGAAATAGCTGAATCCTTGTAATGTTGTAAACATTTGAGAAACTTACATGATTGATTCTAAAGTTAGAAATATGAAGAGAGGAGGACATTTGATTGTCCAAAACCACACCATGGTTTGTTACATTGTCAGAAGGTGTGGTCCAATAGTTCTCCACAATGATCACAAGATCTTGATGTGGAGCTGCTTCTCCAGGGATGTACAGCAGCTCAGTCTTATGACAAGTGAATTAGTGAACATTCAAGTGGACAGAGAGCAGCCTTCTTTCTTGAGCCTGTTTTCTCTCCAGGAGTGCTTAGTTATTGCTCCCTAAAGGATTTCTGATAAAGAGGAATGAGGAAGTTCTGCTCAGGATGCTGGTTTGACATCGCGGTGCTACATGACAGTGCTGTAGACAGTGCGGACCTCTTGGATTGGTGATGTGAGAAAATAAAGAGGCTTAGAGTTCTGCCATGGAAAGACAGAACATGCAAGACATGTTATGATTAGAAAGTCTGGTACAAACCCAATTTTGAAAAAACCAACAACAAAAAGAATAATTTGAAAATTCAATTCACCCTGTACTATATTGAAAACATTATTAACACATTATTTGATGTTTTATTTCGTGAATTTAATTTATTTCTGAAAATATACACTCATTTAAAATCTAATGACAGCAACACACTCCAAAAAAGTTGGGACAGCTGACTGTTACCACTTTGTATTATCACCTTTTCTTTTAATAACACTTATTAAGTGTTTGGGCGCTGAGTGAAGACACCAGTTGGTTAAGTTTAGCAAGTGGAATTTTCCATTATGTGTTTCTTCTATACAGCTGCACACCTGTACGGCGCCTTCATTGCCTTACCACACATTCTCAATCTGAGACAGGTCATGACTGCACGCAGGCCATGCTAGCACTCACACTCTCTGCTGCAACCATGCGCTTGTAATTCAGGCAGAATGTGGTTTGTCGTTGTCCTGCTCTGGAGGGCAGTGTATGTTGCTCCAAAATGTGTACATATTTTCTGTATTAATGGTGCCCTCACAGATGTGCAAGTTACCCATGCCATGGGCTCTGACACACCCTATACCATGACAGACACTGGCTTTTGGACCTGACGCTGATAACAGCTTAGATGGTCCTTTTCCACTATGGCACGGAGAACACGACTGGTGTTTTGTCCAAAAACTATTGGAAATGTTGACTCGTTGGACCACAAAACATGATTCCCCTGTGCTACTGTCCATCTCCGATGAGACTGAGCCCAGAAAAGTTGGTGGTGCTTCTGGACAGTGTTGATTTATGGCTTTTGCATTGCATAGTAAAGCCTCAACTTGCATCTGTGGATGCAGCGGCGAATTCTGTTGACTTACATAGGTTTTCAGACTTGTCCTTTACACACTGAGATTTGACCGTACTCCTTGAATCTCTTAATTATATTCTGCACTGTAGAATGTGAAATGCCCAAAATCCCACCGATTTGTCTTTGGGGAATGCTGTTCTCAAAGTGTTAGATTATTTGCAGACTGTTGGCAGATTGGCGAGTCTCAACCCTTTCTTGTTCTTGAAGGACTAGGCCTTTTTTTTGGAGGCTCCTTATATACTACGATTGGACGATTGCCTCACCTGTTTCCCATCACCATCTTATTTCAACTTCTCACATTGCTATTAGTCCTAAATTGCCCCTGTCCCAACTTTTTCAGAATGTGTTGCATGCATCAATTTTAAAATAAACATTTATCTTCAAAAAACTGTGCAGTTGATTAGGTAAACATAAAAAAAATTTACATGTCTTTATACGTATTTGTTTAATACAAATCAAAGTACATTTACAAAATCATTCCTATTTTTTTATTAACATTTTCCATGCTGTCCCAACTTTTTCAGAATTTGGGTTTTAGCTTTCAATTAGCAGGGCCAAGAACTACCTAGGCATAATGCAAATGATCAAAAACAGAGCTAAATGAAGTGGATGACCAATGAAACCTCTTAAAAGCTCTGGACCAAGTATGAATTCGTCATGTGGTGAACATTGTTTGTTATGCCTGACTTGAGTCATTAAAGAGTTATGGACATTAAACCCATTAAAGATCCACATTCAGAGGGACTAATTCACACAATATCTCAAATAGTCTATATTTACTTATGTAAAGAGTTGGACTGGATACATTCTTGGCTTGTTCATATGAGTCTTTTGAAACAATCTGTGGCAAATGTGAGAAATTTTATCCATGAAGAATCAGTTGAAGACAGCCAGACAGAGACGTGGAACATATTGGATGATTTTTTTAGTGCTTCACAAATGAGGCCATTGGCTGACACTAAGTCTTTCACACCTCAGTCATTTTCATGGTTTCTTGTGCTTTACACCACTTTGCAGCAGTGGTTTGGTTTCAACAGTTCACTAATATGATAAAATCGCTTAATATATGACAAGCAAATAATTCATTAATTACTGCTATCAAGACATTGAAAACCTGAACAGGGATTGAATATACTTGTTTTATTGAGTATCACCATGCTTCCTATTCTCTTCGCCCTCGTCCCTGTCCTCATGGCCTCGCTCTCAGTGGCAGTGGCAGTGGAAAGGCTGGATATTTGAGACGGCCTTATAGAGTTCCTCCACAGCTCTCTCAGGTGAGCTGCACTCTGGATCTGTTTACTGCACTTGCAGCTGCCGTGGAGAAATGATCCCCAGCTTTAAAGCCTAGTTCCATGTTAGACTACGGTTACATACAAGGGTGTTGGATTTTTTTTCTCTTAGGTGGGCGCTGTAAAACCCCCAGATGAGGGTTCAGCGAGAGGTCCCACAGCTGTGGTTCTCTGGAGACATGAGGAGGGGCTTCTGAGAAAGCAGATGGGATGTAGACATGCAGTGGCGGGCAATACTCTTTGGTTAGAGTAACTCAATAAGCTTGTGTTTGTTTCATCTTGAGCTTTTATCCCCTTTAATCCATGTTGACAATAGTACTCCCTAGCGCTTTCCCAGAGGTATGCGTACAGACCTTCCTGCCTGTTCTTGCTTTCCCGTCTCTAATATAAGAACAGTGTTCCTGAGCGATCCAACAGATATATGGAGTCCTGATGCAGGTTGATGTTTTCATGTGTCCAACTGCACAATGCTGGATGGAATGTACAAAGTACATGACTCCATAAAACTCTTGGTAGCTTGCAGGGTTAGGATTTCACTGCAAACAGGTTTCCGAAAGGGGGAAAAAATGCAAGCAAAGGAAGATCTGTGCACTTTCAGCTTTAGTCAGTTTACGCACATCTATTACAGGGTGTTCAGAGAAAAATCTAAAGTTGGATAAAAGTGTGAGAGAGTGCCAGAGTGTCCTTGAAAATGGAAATAATGTATTCTGTTGAAGGCTGTGTCTTGAGGTTGAAGAGATGATGTCGGCTTTTTTCCTCTTGAAAGACTCTTGAGAATGGTTACTTTGAAGGCAAAAAGAGAACTCAGCCTTACGACCAGAGCAGTTATTTTAACCTGCACTTTTTTTGTAAGGTGACAAAATAATAGAAACAAAAGAAACATTAGCAGTTGGAGACAGGTAAAGGCTTTTCATTAACCCACAGTCTATGTTGCAAAAATTCAGTATAGCATCCATAATGGCTTAGACTGATATCTCATTGGAAAATTAGGCCCTACACATTCAGAAAAAAAGGTTCTATTTAGTACCCTAAATAGTTCTTCAGTTTATCCCTATAGAAGAACCATTACAGCACAACACTGTTGAATTCTCAATTCTGAGATGTTGATTAATTTTCTATAATAGCAGCTTTGATCGTTGTTCCAGCTGCAAGGAAAATCACAGGTTTGCATTAATGTACTTGTTGTAATCATTATTGTTTCTATAGTAACAACTGTCACAGCGTGTTATATGGTGGAGACCCTTAAAATACTAACCACCGTGTTCTTAATTATTTCCCTACAACAGCACACCCTATCATGTGTTATTCCTTACTTATTTAACAATGATAGTTATTTTTTTTTCGTGTTTAATAGAGGGTTCATGAGGGTTTTTATTTCAAATTTTACTATAATGTTAGAAATAATAACATTTTTATTCTATTAATTGGTAGCAATGGTGGGCTGTTTGAAACCTTATACTGAATCGGCCTGCTATATACCACCCCAAAAAAATTTGCTACCTATAAAGACCAGAATTAAGTCTAGGAACTTTGATACCATCTTCATTTTAGTGATTTAAACATCATTGAATATTTATGGGATGTTCATTAGTGCAGAACTGTTAAGAGAATAGTGTGTAGTAGATTTATACATCATTCATCCCTCAGTCAACCCAAAGAAATTGTACTTTTCTTAGTAGACATAGTTTGTAACATAAAAATGATTGAACTGTTCTAGGGTGATGGCTGGAAGTATACCATATTATATCATATTTAATTAATTTTTGGGCATTTATTTTTTCATTTATTTATTTTTAAATCTAATGCATATTCGTACCTCTGAATACCCCAAACAATGTTCTAAGGTTAGACAGGTCAAACTAAACCCAATGTCTTCACAATTTCTATTTTGCTAGATAATAATGTTGAACATGTGTATTTGACTAATCAATCACCTTACCTATGCTTGTCGGTCTTCATGAGGATGTCTCAGTAACCTGCACACTGCATAAATATTTGTTCAACATAACAGTGCCCCTATTGAGCCGATACTGTGGGCTGTAACCCTATAACACACAAGACTCCCTTTCCTCCTCCATATCCAGCCAGGTAATCGTACCCAAGCTCGCCTGGTCATTATTGATGGCAAAGTAACCGTTACAGATACAAACCAATTACTCAGTCGTTAAACTTTGATGAGAGGCGCTACAAATAAGAGCGTGTGCTTATCAACTTCCTCTCTCACTTTCACCAGGCTGCTGGGCTTTTATTTTTCTGTGGCTCACACTCTCTCTCCTATTAAGTAGGAGGTGAAAATGACAGCTGGCACTCTTGTGCTGTATCAAGGGAAAATTTCTATCAGTTCAAAAGGTGAAAAGTCAAGAGGTGAGGTACGTGGCCCAGTGGGACTTTTAAAAATCTGGCTATAAGGTAAGCTGATATTGCAAGGAGAATTAAGGAGGGAATTGAGAAAAAAAGTGTTTTCTGACTCCACAAACAACCTACCAGTCATTGAAGAAAATGAGGAGCGTAAGAATAAGTTCCAACCTTTACTTCTGCTTCTACTAGGGCAATGAAAGGAAAGGAAGGCGTGTGTAAGTGAGTCAGTGAAGAACAGGAACTTCCTCTCCCACACACACCCTTACAGTGATACATTTCAGGCACTGAATATGACAATCCTGGCATGTGGCTATGGGTGTGTGCTTTTGTGCAAGCCGTGATGGGTGTTGAATGCACGAGTGTCATTAGTAAGCAACATTCGCAGAATAAATGTCCATAAATGGCAGATTAGTGGAAGTTATGACAGTCTGCACGTGGCACATACAGCTTGTTCAGGCACAATTCTCAGAGCCATGGTTCTGCTGTGTATGGCAAAATCCCATACACAGCATAGCAATAGTGTGTACTTCCTTAAGTGTCTGATTAAAAAAAGGAAACAGGTTTTTCCTAGGCAGGAAGGATGTACCCGGTGCACATCCTTTCTTCTGTGTGGGAATGTAGAATCCACCCAGAAGCTTTAATTTCACTAATGAGAAATTAGAGACCCAATTTAACAGTATAATTAAACTGCATACACAATGATATGATGTAGAAAGTATTGATGTATTGGTATCATATTTAGAAAGCACACTCTGCCATTGAAAACTCTTTACAATTTATAGCAATGTTTATTAAATCATTACATAATTATTCAGTAAATCGACTACAGTATTTCCACCTGTGCTTACCGGTATATGTGTGTGTGTGTGTGTGTGTGTGTGTCATCAGCAGTTTTGGACATACTCAAACCATCCATCAATCCATCCATCTTCTACCGCTTAATCCTTTTCAGGGTCACGGGGAACATCCCACAAGGCGGGGTATACCCTGGACAGGGCATACTCAAACCAGTCTGGCTTTATTCTTTATTTCTTATATATATAATTCATTTGAAATTTGCAATCATCTAAAACTCTGGATAAGTTAAATCATTTATGTTTGACACGGTTAAGTCATAACTTCAAAAAAATATGTATAAAGTCACATTCTCAGCTATAAACTCTTTAGTGAAAGCTCTAATCAACTTTGCAGTTAAAAGATGTTTAATCTGACCTTTTCTACCTTTTTTTCAGTAAGCCTGAGTTCAAGTTTATCTCTCAAAGCTATGACTCCTTTTACCCTGGAGGATTCCTGTTTCTTCTCTCTCTTTTTTCTCTTTCCATGTTATCTTCCCCTCCCACGCTCATAGCACACCTTTACGCTTTAACTCCCATCCATCTCTAGCAATACGACGCTGTGATTAAAGGGGGAATCTCCCTCTGTAGTCCCGTGTGATGTAAGTGGAAAGGGCTGCTGTGCGTTTGTTCAGCAAGGAGGAACAGCATCTGGGTGAAGTTTATGGAGATTTATGGGTCTCCCCTTTGCTCTAATTGCCTCCTGCCAGTGGGTAGTCCTGTTAGAGCCCACATGAGCAGAAGCTGTAAAGGCTGAAGCAGGTGGACTGGTGCATTGTTGAAGTCTGAGGGCTATGGAGACAAATGGTGGACCTGGCCTCTTCCTGCCAAGATTCGGAGTCCCGCAACTTGGCCTTGGATGGACATGCTGGAGCTACAATATGGTTTCCAGCAAAAGCAGCACAGTTGAGCTTTGAAGGACATTTAACAGTTATCCCTCATGTTCTGTTTGGTTCTTAGTAAAGGATGTCTCATTTGTGCATCACTCATTAGTCTCATTAATCTCTGGTCAGGCTTGAACAAACTGTCTAAAATTAAAAAATGAAATAAAAAAATATGTAAATGATGCAAAATCAACACCAACAACAACAACAACAACAAATACAGTAGAAATAATAGAACAATTTAATAGAGCAAAAAGCAAAAATATGGCATAGTTAGAACAGAAACGTCAGGAACAATGTCTTAATGAATATTTAAAATAAACCCACTAATATCCTTATTAGCAGTGCTATATGTTAACCTGCACTCTAGGGCCATTTTTGTTGTTTGTAACAATAAAGAAACGGTTAAATGTCTTTGTCCTGAGGGTACTATATGGATTGTTTAAAATAAAGATGTTCACATTCATTCAACAAATTGAGTCAAACATTGTGAAAAGTCTCATACAGTAATTACGTTTTCCCACTACAGGACAGTCTTCAGGTCAGAGGTTATTGTATTTCTGTAACCAGCTAAACTGTGGATTCTTCTTCTTCTTCTTCTTCTTCTTCTTCTTCTTATTATTATTATTATTATTATTATTATTATTATTTAGTGCTATATAAGTTCAAGACAAAAAAAAGAGAGGCTGGGGAAGTTTGTACACAACAATAAATGTAAAAAAGTGTGTAATGTCATTCGTTAATTAGGAAATAATTCTATTTTGAGGTGTGTTTTTGTGGTGTGTGATTGTGTTTCCATCTCTAATCATCTAAATGCTGGCTGGGTATAAACATGTGTTATATTTTAAGTCACTTGACTTATTATTCATTCTGAGACTGACAAGAAAAGCATTTCACTGCAGTTCCTCTGTAAACGCCGGTGAGGGAGGAGACGCCTTAATTCATTGCTCAAGGCAGTGAAAGTTTCAAATCTGCTGATGGTCCTTAAAGTGAACTTTAACAAAAAACACTTACACAGTGAAATCGCACGCAGCCATGTTGAAATCTGACCGTTAACTTTTTCGTGTAGGGACTCAAAACAGTTAATCCATGCATTCATACATATTCATATCGCCAAAGCAAATATTTTTTTTAATTTACTTATTAAAGAACCTCACGTTGTAATGTTTATCCTTGGTCCTAAAGTTACAGCTTCTCCAAACACTGATTTCACAAAACACTGACATTTGAATACTCCTTCAAAACTGTTATTTAAATGTCTCCTCACAGAAAACATGTTTTTAAGCAGTTCTCATTTCTCCTATTTAAATATAATAATAATAATAATAATAATAATAATAATAATAATAATAATAATAATAATAATAGTATATTATTATATTTAAATATAAGACATATTATATAATAATATAAACCTTGTAGCTCTTATAGAAAATGAACCCCTTCTTGACCAATCAGATTCAAGAAACCAACAAATGGTGTATATACTGTATAAATAATAATAAACAGTATACTTTCATATTTCACATTTAATTCTGAGTGTGTCTAAAATGTATGCTTCGAAGAGGGTTTAAAAAAAAACGCATTTGTGTGTCTGGGAAGGGAGCTATTCATGACAGCTCATCATTTTTGCAGGAGCACATGTCTTTATGAATCTAAGATAGGCCTGCCAGAACCAGTAAGTTCACCAACGACTGAAAACAGCCTAGTCATGAATACTGGATATGCATATTTTCATTTCCTAGAAGTAATGCAGAAACCCAGTGGACTCCACTAATGAACTCATGAAGCTCTAGATTGTCAGTTTTGATTTGACATTCACCAGAAACCTTGGAGTTTAGCCATGATCTGTGTGTAGACAACGGTTCACAATATAATCATTTGAAACTAATTATTAGCTGTATTGTTTATTTTTTCTTTGTGGTCTCGACTGTTGACGTGAAATATTGCGTGCTCTCTTCGGTACAGGAACAAGAAAAATGTGCTGAGGGTGAGCATTGTGTTAATTCGTTTTCCCCCCCTGAATTAACCATTTAATAGCAGTTTAGAATGAACAGGATGCTGATTCAACTGCAAAAAGAGAATTAACCATGAAAGGAGAACAAAAACCCCATTATATAATATGTTGCAAAAACTGAAACCTATGAAAATAGTTTTGTTTTCATAGTCTTTCAATCAGATTCTGTTCTGGCTTTGTCGAAACAGACCAATCTGCATATTGCAATGATTTCTAAACCCCATCTGCACAGTCTGAACTTCTGCATTAGATATGAGCTGGGTAAGAGAGTCTGCCGGGTGCCTACAACCACCATCTGCCCACTGAATATACACAAGTCACGTAATACAAACTTTCCATCTTCGAGTCCCCTCACTGAGGCTTCTTTATGAAAACACTGGCCATGGAACGCTACAAACCTCAACTATAGGTAGACATTATTCCAGGCATGCTCCTGTAATGGTTGGATTAAGATAAATACCATTAAAGCTAGCCAGTTGGCTCTTTATTCTGGCTTTGACAAAGCTATCATCAATCATTGTCTAATGAGAAACCTCTGGCCGAAGTCCCAGGGTTTTGATAATAACCTATGGAAATATTTTGTTTTACATGTTCATTGGAAATAACAGCCATTTAGTGTGTTTAGTTTGAAATTTATATAAACCTCATATAACATAAGCTTGTAGAAATATTGGCGTAGTAAAACGCAAACACCGATTTTGATTCTGAGAAGTGAATATACTTAGTTGGTCCAGTAAGAACAGTAAGAATAGAATACAATGGAATAGAATAAGATTTCCGGATAAACACCATAGTCACTACCACTTTTATTAAGAACTGCTGCAATTAAATAATGAAATAATTAAATAAAGTAGCATGATCTATAATGGAGAATTACAACTGGTGTCCTTGTGCTGCTGCAGGTCATCTTGGAAAGACTAAAATGTTCAATAAAAAGATGTTGTGGGCTTGACTTTACATGACGTTTTGGGAATTCTCAAACCATACATCATGACAGTTACACCTTTCATCACTACAGACCCTCAAGTACTGGCTTAGTTTTGCTTCCATAAAGCTCCAGGGTCTCTGGTTTAAACTAGGGTTACTGGCTTAAAGTTCTCCCTGTGTCCGTGTGGTTTTCCTCTGGGTTCTCTGGTTTCCTCCAACTTCCAGAATATTATGTAGCCAGTATGTAGAATGCGCTAGACTGCCCTTAAGTGTGAGTGAATATGTGTTTATATGTACATGCGCTAGTACAGCACTTATCGAAGATGAATTAATGAATGAAAATATTGGAAAACGACCTATCTAGTTTTTGTGTTTCTATGCTTCAGATTCCTGTTCTTGGCTCAGAGGAGTGATCCCTGATGTGCTCTTCTGCTCTTATAACCCATCTGCTTTAAGGTTTGACAGGTGGTGTATTAGGAGATCCTTTGTTGTTCAGTTTAATTGTAAAAAGTGGTTATTTAAGTTACAGAAGTGTTTTTGTCAGTGTTTTTGTCAAAACATTCTGGCCATGCTTGACACAGTTAAAGTCAGTGAGATACTGAGACTGTGTCATTTCCCCTCATTCTGATGTTTGTTGTTAAAATGAACTGAGGCTCTTGATCTGTATCTGCATGATTTTATGAAATGCACTGCTGCCACATGATTGGTTGATTGGATAATTGCATGAATGTGCAGGGTACAGTTGTTCCTATTATACTGGCCAATGAGTGTATGTGCACAATAAGGTTTTAACTTTCGTAACACTTATGTAATACCGCATACAGGGATGAAATGATGTGCGGAAATGTTGCACGAGATGCTTTGCGATAAGCCATTTTCACAGACAGGTGGAAACCCAAACTTCAAATTTCCAAAAGATACAAGCTGCTGCAAGTCCTTTGGTTGTCATATTGAAGATATTTAAGAAAACCCTCTTCAGGATTTGCCTAGATTTTCAGTTATTTCACGTTAAAAGTGTTGGCATGATGTTCATTTATGGAGGAACCTTCCTACGCTAAGTCCATTAAACCTAGACATCGCTTACACCTGATACACCTGACCACTGATGTTCCGATCAAATGACAAATTAGATTTAAGGAGGTGACACTGGAGGATATAATTATATCCCTGACGCTCTACAATACCAGGTGTGTTAGGATATAATGTTCGGATAAACAAGTAATTGTTTTGCAGAGACTTGATACAGCTAGTATTTGGAATGATTGCAAAGTTAAGATCTTTCAAGAAATACTATTTAAAATAATATTATTAGGAAACTGTTAGAATTATCAGTGATTTCTTCCCTCCAGTACTCAGTGGCTCAGGTTTGTCATGTCTTTTCTAAAATTGGAAAAGATACGGCACTCTCTGGGTGTTCTACAGGAAGTGGCAGCATTTCTTAACCTTCTTCAAATCTCTGCCTTGTTTGCCTTCTGATTGAGGGAACCCCCCAATTTTATTTTTATCTATTTAGATTTTATTTAGTTTATTTATTTAAATTTTTACTTAGTTCCTTTTTGTGTGTGTGTGGGGGGGGGGTTCTTGAGTATGTGTGTATGACTGTATGTTCTAATCTGTTACTGTCACGTTTGCGTATGGGAGTCGGATGCAATCGCTGGATTTTAGTATTTTATTATATCAAAAATCAAACAAAGACAAAAACCCTAACCTATCTTAAACACTTTAGTCTTAGTGTTAGATTCATGCCAAACATGAAAAACACGGGCATGACACAGAACACCGAGAGACATGGAACAAGAGTCTAAACACAATTACATTTAACGAAAGACCCAGACTAAGTGAAAAACCCAACTATATATACCCACCAGTGCTCATTAACCAAAA
>JAFFST010047142.1:179074-189630 GCA_022414735.1 Noturus placidus | reverse complement strand
GAGGACGGAGTTAACTGGCCACAATTTGACAAAATGGCAAAGAGAATAATGGAATTGGACAGATTAAAGGAAAAGGGTTGTTTTTTTTTTTAAAGAAAAATGGCTAGCCAACACTACTGCTAATGCTCATCATGCTCATGAGGGGTCTGGGGTACTGAGGTTGAAAGCTTCTTGAAGTCTTTTTTGCCTTTTATATTTTGTGACCTGTAAAAGACAGCCTCAGGTATGTGCTCAGGTTCAAACTGCTGATGGACATAGAGACAGCCCCAAAGTTTTATTCCAGCAGTTGCTTATTATTATTATTATTATTATTATTATTATTATTACGTATTTTAGTCAGTCATGCACACTTCTGCAGTGAGGTAAACTGCAAATAGTGGGTGTGTTGCAGCTGATATACCAACAATAATTGCATGGATTACTTCTTTCACAGGAAACAATCCCGCAAAAGTTTCCTTGAGCTTGAATCTCAAGAATAAAGCTTACTAAAAATAGAGAGACAGTGAAAAACTATTTCAAATTTGATAATAAATTAGCAAAAGAGTGTATACATGAGGGCTGATTGCTTACGTTAAACACTGGGTGTGCTAATTTGTGGTGAATCATTATCAAGAAACCATTTTTTCAAGGAGGCTTCATTTTGAGAAACTTTGATTGTTTTACTAATCATTTAGATCAACTTTCTCATTATTCCATCTTATTAAATGGAATAATTATGTCTTCAACTGGCAAAAACAGACTTCTGCAAATTTAATGCATGCCCCCCAGAGGTAGGCTTCAGCAAACCAAAGCCAATGCTTAGATCAATAGGTCAAAACACTTTTAATTAAACCTGCATAACAACAAATGCCTCATAAATGCATTTTTATGAATACCATCAAATTCTTAAACGGACATCTACTATGTGAAAGCTCTAAAACTGTAATTATTTTATACCGAAGGAAGCTGCTGGTATTTTTCAGATTCTTGTGATTAAACTGTTGGAAATCTTTATGTGTGTGTGTTCTAGCATATTGAGATCCTGCAGACCAAGTGTATAGGAGCTCAGGGAGATGCTAATGTAGAACAGATGTAGCCCAATGAGGCAGCGGGTGGACTCTGCTCTGTGTGTTTGCATGTGTGTGACTCATGAGCATGACTCTTCTCTGCAACACTATCAATCAAACTGGGTGTAAAGGTCCTGCATTGAGATTCATGTGACAGGCCTTCGTCTGTACCAGTGGGGAGAGACGTCAGACTGGCATGGCGGGTTGAGTCGAGCCCTCTGTCAGCACAAGAACAATCACACACTGAGTCAGTCCATTTATTAGAAGTGGAATAAACATTTACTGAAGGATTGGTCACTGAAATATACCCATCACTCCTACCTTGGTCTCAATGTCACTGTATTCACACTACACTAGAATTCTGCTCTCAGATAAGTGAGGTCTTTGTACTGTGATGTCTTTGAACTTGTATAATATAATAAATTAATTAATAAACTTAAATAATATCCAAGCAGTAATTTTGTAATAAAAAAAATAATAAAGCTTTAGTGCAAATCACAATATTCACTACTAATATTAACATTAGCCAACTAACTAACCAGAGTTAACCTGACAGATTTCCTCATATTTTTACCTTTTTAAGATAGTCATGGATGGTTGTAATATCTGTCTTTAACATTTGGGAACTAGCTAATATGAGTTTACCTTACAGAACTTTCTAAGAAGTTATAAATTTGGGATCTCCTGTCAATAGGATTAGTAGCATCCTGGCCTGCATGATTTCTGAGCGTATTTGTAGGTGTTGAAACTTTAATTCTAATAAAGAGCTATCTAATACTCACTAACGACAAAAATTCTGGACTGAGATTTTTATGTTATAGTCTTATGTTCATAATATTCACTATTGATATCATGGGCATAACCACGCCGTCTTGGGGGGGGGGGGGGGGGGGGGGGGGCTGGGGTAGTGACACCCCCTCCCCCCACTTTTGAGGAAATACCAATCTACCCCCCAATATACAGTACAAAATATTTTCTATATGTCCCCATTTAATGAACCCTGCCAACGGAGCTGTCTTTTCTTCATCATCTATTCTATTTATTTATGTCTATTCCTTTTTAATATATTTCCATTTGTTAAGGAAAGTAGGTGTGTCCCTCCCCCCTTGATATTTGAACACCCACAAAGTAGGATATGCTAACGTCAGGTCCAGTTTTTGACCATTAACGTTACATTCACCTACATATCCTCCCGCCGAGTTCGTTGGACCCCCCCCCCCCAATGTCCATATTATGGTTACGCCCCTTGATTGATATTAGCCAACGACCTAATGTGAGTTAATCTGATCAAATGTCTGAGACTATCTTTGAGTTATAGTCAAAGATATTCTTAATATTCACTATTGACATTATACAGCTAGCTAAAATGAGTTAACCTGACAGGATTTCTGAGAGGATTTTGTATGATATTCATAGATGTTTATACCTACTAACATTAGCCAGCTATTTAAGATGAGTTTACCTGAATGAATTTCTGGCAGAATTTTTAGTTTATAGACAAAAATATTGATAATATTCCCTGCTAACATTAGCCGACTAGCTGACATGAACTAACATGATAGAAATTCTGAGAAGATTATAAGTTATAGAACTCACAATATTATAACAATAGAACTATTTTCTGACCTGTATGATTTCTGGGAGGATTAATAGATGTTAAAATTTTACTTCTAATAAAGATGAACTAACGACAAAAATTCATGACTGAGATTTTTTTATAGTCTTAGATGTTGATAATATTCACTACTGACATTAGCCAACCACCTAATATGAGTTAATCTGACCACATTTTTGAGATCACTGAGTTATAATCATAGATGTTCATAATACTTACTATTGACATTAGCCAGCTAGCTAACATGAGTTTACCTGACAGAATGTTTAGGATAGAGTCATAGATGCTGATAACATTCCCTGCTAACATTAGACAACTAGCTAACACAAACTAACCTGACAGCATTCTGAAAGGATTTTTAACTTTCATTAATACTGTCAGATGTTCAGTTTTCCTTATTAACATTAACCAACTATCTACCATGAGTGAACCTGTCAAAATTTTTGAGAAGATTTTAAGTTCTAGTGATAGGACTATTTTCTGACCTCTAAGATTTCTGAGAGGATTAATAGGTGTTAAAACTTTACCTCCAATAACTATAACTCTACTTCTAGATCTTCTCAAACTTCTAACATTCTAGCTAACATGAACTAACTTGACACGTCAGGTTCATTAATGTTGATTAAATTCACCACTAATACAAGCTCAAGGGCTTGCATAACCTAATCTGACAGGATATTTATATCACTCAGAAACAATTAAATTAAAGAGTGTGTCTCAGAGTCAGCATCTCACCAATCTGCAGTCTCCAAACAGATGTTTGTCAGTCTCCAGGATGTTTTCACATGGCAGGATTTCCTCACACTGGTTTCTTATATGACATAATGACCACAGACACCTCTGAATGTGCAGAGATGTGAGGAACAGATTTCTTAAGGTGTGTTTGTGAGTGTGTGGAGTAGGTGTTGGCATATAGCGGGCAGTTTTTCTATGACATGCCTTCTGGAAATGTTAAAAAAGTGCATGACATCATTGTTTTGAGCGAAGCAAAGGCGACAGAGAGGGGCTGCTGGCCATGCCCAACGTCTGTGCAGGAACCTAGCGGCTGTTATTAGTGAATTTCAAAATACTGTATACACATAAAACAGTTTGAGTCTGAGGACATGTGCAGGACTTTTATTGCTGTACTTGCTTTTGGGAATAATCCAAAGCTTAAAAGTGCTTTCACTGAGGGATTGGGCAGGGAGATATTTGTCCTGATGTGTCTGCACTCCTAGACTTCCTGGTAGTATTGCTTTTAATCTGATCCATGTCTTAAAAAGGCACTTATCTCCCAATCAGAATCAGTGCAGGTATGTAAAATGTAGGTACTCTGAGCTGCGTATTCAGATGTTTGCATCTTTTAGTCCGACTCCTCCAAAATTTCAATCGCTTTCACAAAGGCTTATTGAATTGCAGTGCTGATAAAATGTTAAAATTACCCCCGACAACCCAACTTTAGCTTGAACGACAATCAAGAACACCTGCAAAAGCAGGAACGAAAAAAGAAATAAAGACAATAAAGCAAGAAAAGCCAATGGTGTGGTGCAGTGCAGGTCGGAGAAGAGGCGAAGTTTCTTTGTAGCTGCACACTGGAGTTCATGGCAGGACTGCGGTTTGACTGGCAGCCGTGTGTGTCTTTGATCCCAGATTTCACAGATGCATTTATGCATTTCAATGACAACGCATCTTTATTCCCAGCGTCTCAGACAGCCACCCCTCCTTTCCCTGATGAAAAAATGTGTTCCACGTGCTGCAATTGGCATTCTGGGATGGTTGATTTTACACTTGTCTTGGAGGACTCTTTTGTGCCGTGGAAAGCCTTTGAAAACTTTTCCCTCTGTTACAGTAGAGGAAAGGAGTGTCATTTGAAAAGAAATATTTGCTTCCACAACTTTGCTCTGTGGAAGTTCTTTGTAATGTTCCCCTTTTTTGATAAATAGCTGTTTCTTCTGTTATAGAATAAAGGCCCAGTTATATTAGCTTTTTCTCACCAAGGCAATTACAGTCAATTAAAAGAATGCACTAAGAAATTGGCCAGTGTGAAAAATTAATTCAAGCCAAACATCATATCAGTTCTTTGGTTAATTCCAATATGGGAATTTGCATTGCTGACCAATAGCACAGCTGCTTGGGCTGAACTGTGGATGAGATTTTATATAAAATGCCTTATTTTCAAAAAAAAAAAAAGGCAGTACCCAGTCAGTCGATAGACTGAATTTAATAGTATAACTATTTCTTGGTGTTTTCTTTTCCTGGTTTATGGTCAACAAATTAGCTAGCTTGTTATCAATAACACTGAAAGGAATGTGGATTTGAACCGCAAAATGAAACGGATTTTATATGTGATTCATTCTGGCAAGCGGGGTCACAGTGGTTTAGTGGTTAGCTTTTGGTTCAGATCCTGCCTCCACACTGTGTGTGCGGAGTTTGCATGTTCTCCCCGTGCTTCGGGGGTTTCCCCGGGTACTCCGGTTCCCTCCCCCAGTCCAAAGACATGCACTGTAGGTTGATTGGCATTTCCAAATTGTCTGGAATGTGTGAATGGGTGTGCGATTGTGCCCTACAAGGGATTGCCCAGGGTGTCACCCGCCTCGTGCCCCGAGTTCCCTGGGATAGGCTCCAGGCTCTTCCACGAACCTATGTAGGATAAGCAGTATGGAAAATGGATGGATGGATGGATTGCCTTTAATTCTGGCAATTTTTTTTGTCACCAGGGTTCTTGCTTTTTCCCCATAAAAATATTTTTCTAGACTTTATCGGGTTTGTTTTTTTTAATTTTCCACATTTTTATGTTCAGTTTTCTTGTTATTTTTGCAACCATATTAAAATGGAAAGTAGAGATGTGATATGCTTTAAGAGAATATCTGAGCTTTTAAACAGATTTAAAATCGTACAGTCCTGAAACTGTCCTGACAACAGAATATCCAAACCTTTTTCAAAAATATTTACTCAAACTCTATACTTTTCAAAGTCAACTTGAAAGAGCTGTAGGTCACCGATGTCCTGGTCCCATCTTGATCACAGCTAGGGGTGTAATGAGGATGCTTGGGAAAAAGATCCTAGGTAACACAAACATTTTTGAGGAAAGGATACCAGTGCATTAATGTGTCGGGGGTCCAAAATTCGTTCTCCTGGTCATAGCTTTCTTAAGCAACAATGAACAACATTACATCCTTTGATTGCTCACTAAATCATTCATTGTCTTAACCCTTACTGTAATTTGCTTCGGAATTCCTGGAGATCAGCTTATTTGGGAAACAAAAAGCTTGAAATTCGATCCGTCCTGTCCCGAAGCTTTCTGTCTGTTCTTCTCATCCTCCTCCTTATCATTTTCACTACTGTTGGCGTGCGGTTTGTGTGGGGGATGGGCCGAGGGCTTGCGCCTGTGGGGCGAGAGGGCTGATGCTGTTTGTAACAGTTCCTCCTTGAAGTTGAAGACAGCTGAAGGAAGTGTCCAGATTTATGATTGCAGTGCTTGCTTCCTCCGTCATGGTGCCTGAACAGGAAAAGTAGAAAGGGAAAGCAGAAGGGTTGTAAATCACAATATTTGACTGGTGTGCCATTGGACAAACAAACACACACGTTCGGTTGTCCATACATCTCTACGCTTGTAAAAACCGAGTAGATTCTGACAGTTAAATGGTGCACTTATTTACCACAGAACCGATAAACATCTCTCATCGTTTGAATTGACCAAAATGTGAGCCGCTTACTTGCAATTATGATGTTCTCTTTGGATTAAAATGGTTTTAAGTCTGTAAGTAAAAATATTTCTCTTCCATCAACCGCATCGCATCTAGTGTTTCGCAGTAACCTGCGTCATTTCCCCACACAATGTTCCATGGTTTGCTGAAAGTACTATAATCAAGTCATCATGCTATTTTACCATAGCCCAGGGAGTCCATTTGTATTTGGCCCCTTGGTGAAAAAAATGGTGTGACTAGTATGTACCTAAAGAGAACTTCTCTCCACAGGATCTGTTTATCCAGCTGAAGTCCAGCGGAGTCCCGCAGTTAAGCAGCAGAGAGCAAAATAAGCCTGTCAGAGCAATGGAATACATTATGGTTCTTGCCTTCCTTTATATATCAGTAACCATATTGTGTGTGTGTGTGTGTGTGTGTGTGTGTGTGTGTGTGTGTGTGTGTGTGTGTGTGTGTGTGTTTGTGCGGCTGATTGGATACAAAACAACAGCAATATTTTTCTCATGCACTACTTTGCTCTGTTTCGATCCTCGTGTCTGAAAACATTTTATATGTAGCGGCTACAGATTAGCCCGTCTCTAATGATTCGGCTTCATCCTTGGCAATAACACAAGACGTGCCGCATTTATCACAGGGCCCGATGAAGCACAGCCAATATGGCTTTAATATGATTTTAAAGAGTGATGTATGCCGAGTCTCATGCTCCCCTGCGGTGCAGAATTCCACACTCTACTCGTCATGTGGCTGTCATATGGGCAGAGATGGTGATATAAGATTTAATATTGATAACTGTGCTGCAAGCACTGGGCCCTAATTACCCATGATAAATAATGAGACAGAGGTCTGTGGTCCCGTCACTTTACTACAGTATTGTGCTTATTCCAGACCGCTCCAACTCCTTATTGCCATGACAGACAGACAGACAGAATGAATCTGCCACCATTTTGCTTGCATTATGATCGAAGAGATATTTACAGGGCAGACAGAAAGACAGACAGACAGACAGACAGATAGACAGATAGATAGATAGATAGATAGATAGATAGATAGATAGATAGATAGATAGATAGATAGATAGATAGATAGATAGATAGATAGATAGATAGACGGATGGACGGATGGATGGATGGAGAGACAGACATTTTTTTTTTTTTTCTTTTTTAAATCTGTGAGCTGCATATCCACCAGTGTCCTGTGATTGTCAGAGAACTCTTTTGAAGCACCATATCTCTGACAGTGATTTTAACATACCTTAGCTCTGCTTCACAAGATTAATATCTGGAGCTGTTTTCATCTACACTGAAAATCCATTTAATTTAATTTCATATCTGGACAAGCGATTTTTGTTCTCCTGAGCTGCCGACACTGATTGCAATGGAATTAGTTTCCCTACAGCAAAAGGCTTAAGTTTCATTTTTCCCTGTCAGTCCTTCTGAACCGTTTGCGAACCTTTTCTGTTTAAATGTTACCTTCTTGTTCATACCTTTACAATCTTCCATTGATTTGTACTTTCTGTCAAGAATAAGCACGAAACAGAGCCGTACTATTTATTTATTCACAAAGACACGGAACATCTCAAATCCTGAGGATACAAGGAACCTGGACTGTATGTAAAGTGCATTCCAGTGCACTTTAATGTCCTGTTTCATTTCTGTTCCAATCACTGTCACTCAGATCTAGTAACCTCTGTAAATAAGGAAGTGAGCCCTCGGCACAGTGTCTGACCCCTTCGGGTTAAGAATGTGAACCACAGATTTCTGCTGATGACCACAGGTTAGCCCTCAGGCTAGTTAGCAAAAAGAATAATGTCTCTTGCCCAATCACTTAGCATCGCTGCTTCTCTTTTTTCCGACATATCTGTGGTATTAGAGATGTAACCGAATTCAAAAACATTATTCTGAATTAACAGATGATGTGTTCTAAACAGGTACAAATGCAGGTATGACTAGGTGGTGCACCGTTTGTTTTGTTTTTTTTGAGACTAGAAGTGTTCATCAGGACTGGGATTCTGCAGGACACACACAAAAAAATTTTACTTTCCAGCTGGGCATGAACGAGAGGTCAGAAATGAAGCTATTCCTTACAGCTCCAACTTGATAAATCAGAGATTTACTTCACTTCGCATCAACGAAGTAAAAAACTAACTAATTATTGGAAAAAAGTGTGCGCTTCAAGTCAGGAGAAAAAAAATACCTATGGAAAGATGATTGATTTGCTCTTGAATGAATTTAACACGCATTATAGATTAGCACGTCCTAAATGTTTCAACCACAAAAGGAACCAAACAGTCTGCAGTCCATTTATCACATCCTCAAGAGGTAAAAGGACACATGTGGCTGTTACCTCAACGGAGGCCATCGTAGAGGTGACTCCCCAAGGCATGAGAGCTTTATTTAAAAATGGCTCCGGTATAGATATGTGTGCCTAGAGACACCGAGAGAGGAGTGGTCTGAAGCATGAAGCGCCTAGGAGATCCACAACAGCGTCCAAAGATTTATATGAAGGAAGGTCAAAGGTCAGGCAGCTATTAATCACGGCAAAGAAAGGGATTAAATAGCTGGGTCTCACAGGCAGATGAGAGAGCGGCCAATTGAAGCGTTTAAAAGAGTGTGTTGTGTCTGTCTTAGATTACAGAGTGTGGGCCGCGGGCTAAACATCCATCTGAGCTCGAGCGCCATTACATTCTGTAATCATCAGGCCAGAGTGGCTCAACAGTGACCACTCATACATCACAACCACCAGTCTACTCTCCGACCACAGAACAGAACGGCATTCAAAACTCACTAATAGATTTTAGAGACAAATACAAAGAACAAAATGTCACCATCAATTAATTTGAATTTTTTTTTAATGAATAAATCCCTTTGTGGCAATTGATTTGACTTCACAGTACTGCAAAAGAGCTGTCAATCAAGTCTGATGTTTCAGAGCTTTAAGTTTCAATCAAGTCTCAAGCCTCTGAAATGTGAGTCTCAGCCAGGATTTAAGTCTCTGCGCTATGAGTCAGAGTCCTATTTTTTAAGTCTCTAATATGCCAGTCCAAGTCAAATTTCTCATCCATACCTCCAACACAAGTCTTAAATCTCTGACCACGCTCATTACCAAGTCTGGAATCTCTGAACAGTAAGTCTAAGTTATGCCTTTATTCACTGAGCTACGAGTATGAGTCAAGTCTTAAGTCTTTCTAAGAAGTGAATCCGTGACTTAAACATCTCAAGTCTCTGAGCTATTATAGATCTGAGTTAAGTTTTGAGTCTCTGCACTTTAAGTCCAAGTCATATCTCTGAGATATAAGTCTAAGTCAAGTCTTAGGTCTCTGAAGTATAAGTCTGAGTTAATTCTTAAATCTATGAGCTGTAAGTCCAAGTCAAGTTTCCAGCAATAATTCCAAGCATTCTTAAGTCTCTGAGATGCGAATCCAAGTCAAGTTTTTTGAGCTATAGGTCCAAGTCAAGTCTTAAATCTCCGAGCTACGCATTCACATGTATTCTTAAAATTTGATTCTGAGTCAAGCTTTTGATCTACTTACTCAAATCCCCATGGTCCTTGACCATGATTTGACTTGCAGCTGGGGCTGGAGTACAACAACTGAATTAAATGAACACACTGGGTTAATTGAAGCTGTTTATTTTTTGCATTGTCCAATTTTCCCACATCTTATGGTACTGGGTGTTGAGTCTGAATCTGTCTTTTGTCAAAACTGGGCCCGACATTTTTGGTTTTTGGTGAGCATAGACTGTTCTGGGTGTTTATTTCAGCCAGTGAATGCCCTCATCATGCAGCGTGGTGTGTTGGTCTTGCAAAAATTACACTCTGCACTTCCATTCCCTTCCTAAGAAACCACAAAATTAATCAACTGTGGAAAATGACTTTACCATATGCAGCCATAAACACTGTTTAGGCCTGTTTCACAACACCACGGCTTGGCATTTGTGGAAATGTTGGCCGTGTACACAGGCATATCTAGGTTCGTAAGAAGTACAAAATTGTCAAATGTGTTGTCAACGTCAGTCTAATTGATTAATACATACCGCCTTTGGGGGTTGAATTATAAGAAAAAAAGTGAAAGGGATGATTGATTCAAATGTAGCAGTTTGTGTTATGACTGATTATTTAATCCATACATAGTGGACTGGGGTGTATATGGAAAAGTAACTGCACTAATCTTACCATGGATGATGGAACGAAAGAAACACGGGGGGGGGGGGGGGG
>JAFFST010047142.1:158454-179054 GCA_022414735.1 Noturus placidus | reverse complement strand
CCTGAAAGTCGTTTGGGAGGGTTAATTGTTTGCTTATTTCAGGAACAAAACAATCTATTGTAGGATTCTACAATAAAAACGTTAAAAGTTTCTCCAGAGGTTAGATGGAATGTTCTTCCTAGAATGTTGTTAGCTAGTAAGATTACTACTTCATAGCCTAATCAATGAGTTATAATAAATAATTGGTTTATAATGCAGTTAAATTCTCAAATCTGATTGGTTAGAAGTTGATTCATTTTCTGTAACAGCAGCTCTGGCAAAAGTTCAGTAATTATTTTATAATTGTAATATAAACCTGTGATGTGAATAGCAGTAAAAAAAAAAAAAAAAAAAGAAGAAGAAATGATGACTTTATAGCTGTTGTCATGTAAACGATAACAAGAACAAACTTGTTTTAAAATTTTTCTTCTGCTCTTTTGCCATTTTAAAACTACAGCCACACCAACACTACAGTGCGTTATCAATAAAATGTGCATCGTTCTAACCTTTAGTCTTTGTTAAATTTGTGGATTTCATAAATGCATGGATACGTTATATTGATATTAATCACAAACAACAACATTAATCCAAAAATGATAGGAAAATGTATTTTTTCAATTTTACAAGGTTTGGTGATCAATGCCATTTATTTAAAAACCGGAATGGTGGAATCCACCACAACTCTACATGAATCAACAAATACCGGTATGTTGATGACATCTGGGCATGTCCATGTAACATCTATATGTTATATGGACATGCCCAGATGTCATCAACATACATACCAGAGATAACCGTTGACCTCTTTACATTACTGACGCCAGAGCTGTTCTTTAGTAGAAAGAACTTAAACCGTTATTACTGTATATGTTGTACGGCACTCAATTATGCTCTCAATATCTCCAACCTACAACATCAATCTCCCTGTTCATATCATCCTTATCATTCACACATACACCGCACACACTGAGCTTGAACTGGAACCCAGACACTGATGCTTTGGGTTTATTGAGTAGTGTCGACAAACGTCTTTGATCTCCAATGCACAGTGTGCTGCATTAATTATGTATCCTCCTGCTGGGCGATCTGCACCAAGGACTTTCAAACACTCGACAGGTTTTCTTTTCTTTCTTTTTTTCTTCTTCTTCTGCAGGCCTTCAGGTTGATTCCTGGACATTGTGCATATATACACACCCATTTGCGCTCTATACTGAAGTTCTATACTGCCTCTTCAGCATCCTCGGACGGGATCTTGGCCAGCAGCTCTCTCAGCCTTCTATTAGTGCTCAGACCGATGAGACGTGTATATACACATGGACAGGTGGCTGGATGAGTAAGAGATAAAGTGTCGTTATGGCCACGTTTAGATGACAGCGGTAAAACGATGAACAAATGAGCAGGGTCTCTGTGTAAGAGAGCCAGCTCTGTTGAATCTGCTGCAGAAAATATGCTGCCATATTCGTCCATATGATTTTTTTTTCTCAAGAGAAAACTAGCATTTAAAGTTTTTTGTTTTGTTTTGTTTTATAATATACCACAGTGCTGTTGAATTCTTGAATCTGATTTTTCAGCAGGTCTGACTGTAATGTCGGCTGTAATTCATATCGCAGGTTTATACGTACGCTAATGTGCTTGTTATAATACATTGTCTTTTCTAGAGTTACAGCTAATTACCAGGGACTGTATAGCAGAGACAACATACAGTATAATCCAATAAGGCTAAAAATAATGAGAAAACATGCCGCTATTTAAAAAAAGATGTGTAATGATTGATATGGTGAAGCTTTCTGTAAGGAGATGTTTATTTATGGACAACATTTATGGAAGGAGTCTCCAGTGTCAGCGCTTTGTAACAAGAAAAGTGTTCAGATTGTGTTTTCAGGTTTCTTTGTAACATTAGGGCTAAGCCACGCTTTAATCGTTGACGTTGTTGTTATTGAAAAATAATCTTACTGTTATTGGAAATTACCCAACTTTCAATCTTCAGTAACTGCTTTATCCTAAATGAAATGTCCCTATAACAACTGCTTAAGATGTTATGTTTGAAATAAAGTTTCAGTCACGCTTCAGAACACACTCCAACATGCACCATTCAGTTTCCTTTATATCTGAACCATTTATATATTTATTCATTCTAGACATGCACTTCCTTTGATTTCAGCTCTGTCTGATTAATTTTTAACATTAGACTGTGAAAAAAAATCTCTTTAAAGCCTCCATTTGGGTCGAAGGTCATCGTATTATTTTGTAGTCCGAGACCTTTTACGAGTCAGTTTTGAGTCAATGGACTTGCAGGCTGATCAGAGACAAACTTCTTTACAACAAATAGAACAAAAACCAAAGAAGGATTTTTTTTTTCAAAATCCTAGCACACACACACACACACACACACACACACACACACACACGCACACACACACACACACACAATCGTGTTTTCCTTCTGTTTTAGAGTTGCACATATTACATAATTTAATCACAGGACATCCGATAGGCGAAATGAATAAAATCCTTGAGATTTAAACCGTAAACAGCAGTCCATTGTATGAATTTAGTGCACTATTTATTCTCTTATCTACCTCAAAAAATTCTCTAGCTTAAAAATACATTTATATATGCAATCACTATTATCCGCAGGAAGTCGAACGCTCTCGTGGGCAACCACTTTTTCACCAAAAACTGAAATAGACAGGAAATAGTTCAATGAAAAAACATTTAAAGTAAAAATTATTATTATTATTATTGTTATTATCCATCCATCCATCTTCTACCGCTTACTCCTTGTCAGGGTGGGGGAACCTGGAGCCTATACCAGGGAACATGGGGCACAAGGCGGGGTACACCCTGGACAGGGTGCCAATCCATCGCAGGGCACAATCACATACACACTCACACACCCATTCATACACTACGGACACTTTAGACATGCCAATCAGCGTACCACGCATGTCTTTGGACTGGGGGAGGTTAAATGATAAGTGTTAAATGATAACCATTCATATAGTGGTTGGATATGATTGGAAATGTTGGATGTTTGTGTTCATGGCTCTTGGTTTGAGTTGTCTTCTGTTAAGAACGCTGAATAGTAATGCGTCGCTGATTGAGGACGTCCCTCAATGGGGATGGAGTCCCCCTAGAGTGGGCCCTGCTGCAGTAGTTATGAGTGTGTGTGTGCGTGTGTGTGTGTGTGTGTGTGTGAGAGAGAGAGAGAGAGAGAGAGAGAGAGAGAGAGAGAGAGCAACAAACTCAACTATCGCAAAAGTGAAAATCGGGCAGTGTCAGTGAACGCTGCTTTTCCACACTGCGCTTTTACTACGCGGATCTGCATTCTACTGTCAACAATAAGGACGCGCTGAAAAAAACAACAAAAACAAAAAAATACCAAAACAAAACAAACAACACGGCTTGTGTCAGCTGGCATTGGCATGAGCTAACCCGATCAGACATGGAAACCAAACCATTCTTATCATTGGGTAAGTTTTCCTCTTAGTCTTTTTCCTCCCTCTTGTTATTTATTTATTTATTTATTTATTTATTTATTTTCCTTTTCAACGCTCAGTGTGGAAACGTCTCACTCACCGTGTCCTATCCCTGCGCGTCTCGTGCGCGTCTTTGCACACATGTATGCACGATTTAAAGCCCAGAATCAAAAACGTGCACGTGCACGATAACTTCCAGATCTCAAACTTGTAGCTTGCACATCCTACACGTTTTTAATTCAGACAGGGTTTACTGTTTTCAAGCGCGCAAAACTTGGCTCCAGTGCCACTGACACGCGTTTCCAATGACAGCAGAAGCGGGGCGTTTAATAAAGTCTGCTTCCTCTCTCCTGTGTTTACCTTTAACTGCTATTGATCATCAGACCCGAGACTACAATCATACCGGAAGTGTCTGAAATTTGAGGTGGTGCTGTGTATTTGAACTGTATGACCATGCTGTATGGGATGCAGTGTGTGTGCGCGTGCGTGTGTTAGAATGTCACAGCGCGCCTTCACTTCACCTCTCTATTCCTATTTTCAGTTTCAAATCGAATTTCTTATATTAAAAAAAAAAAAAGAATTAAGCCGGTTGTTCTAACGTTATTATGTTCTTATTCGTCTATACATCCGATTTAGCACTTAAAAAAATCCTACTAAGATTTGATTTTAGTCCTGAATAACTGTAGATTAGTCTGGTTCAGTTTATGTACTATATACTGACGCACAAACACACAAATATAGGTGTTTCAAACTTTTTTTAAAAAAAAAGGTGTTTTTTTTTTAAAGTTTACATTCGAGTTAATGTATATAACAGCTTTAGTTCTGTCTGTGCGTTAACTGATTAGAAGTGAAGAGGTAGGGTTTCTATAGGTTAACCTGTGTGTGGGTGCGTTTTGGTGTTCCATACTGCGCATTAAAAACGCATTGTATAAGTCTAACATGCTCGATGTCGTTTCTGCGCATAATCATTCCTAATAAATCGTTGTTATGTTTTTGTGTGGTAGAAATTTATGTAATGAAGAACTAAAGACTTAAAAAATGTGTGTGTGTGTGTGTGTGTGTGTGTGTGTGTGTGTGTGTGTGTGTGTGTGTGTGTGTGAATAACGATGGATTTATAATATTAGGAATTTTTAAGAACGTTAACTAAGTTTAAGTTGTTACATATTTTCTTTTATTATTATTATTATTATTATTATTATTATTATTATTAGTAGTAGTAGTAGTAGTAGTAGTAGTATTAATTTATTCACCTAAAACACCCCAAGCACATGAGTCCTGATTGTTCTCTAGTAATACAGACGCACCTCATTCAAGGTGTCACCACTCCGATCCTGAGCTCTGTCTGCGTGAAGTTTCTGTGCATGTTCTCCCAATGTCCGAATGTGTGTATCGATTGTAGTCCCATTTATGGTGTACTCCCGCCTCGTGCCCAGTGTTCTCAGGACACTGCATCCAGATCCATCACCACCCAGACTGGGATAGTACAGTTTATTATGTATTTTATACCTAAAGTAAAGCCTGTTTAGCGCTGTGTGATTACAGTAGACTTTCATCATTATAATGTGTCCCACTGTATAAAATGATCCCGATAGAAATTCTTAGCTGAATTCTGTAACGGTGTTTGCAGTTACATTCTCCATATCTCATAATATGATAGACCTGTGATTAAAGAAATCCGCTTCATGTTCAGCTTACTTCATCAATCAGTGCGATGTATGTGTTAGTGCTGAAAATGGGTTTGTATAAATAGTAACATTCATCGGAGTGATCATGAGGAACTAAGGATATAAATTTCTGTGTATTAGAATGTTTTGTTTACGTGTCAGCATCGCCGTTAGCGAATTTGTAGCTGTCTGATGAGTCTCCCTATGCTATCGTCCTGTTTTACTCAAGCGTCAGAGCAACCGTCACACTCTGAGATTTTAATAAGAGAAATTCTGGCAGTGTCCAAAAGTGTCACTGTCTTTGGTCGCAGTGGCACTAAATTAGCTTTCAACGAGCGTGTCAAATGCGTTCTAAAACCTCCAAGAATTAGTTGACGATGTGCGATTCTTGTCTGTGGCAACAAAATTGTAAATTATAAAGCTGACTTAAATAGGCTTTGTGTGGTGATGTACAGCATTGGATCATAATGTCAAGTTGCACAACTTAAGAAAATTCAGTCACAGCACTTATCATATATCATTGACCCTGTATCATTGAGGCCACAATGAGACCCTGTACTCTTCACATCCCGCTCAGTTGTGCTTAGGGTCGCCTCTAAACCAAATAGATGCTGACTGTATTAGAGCTCGCAACACAATAACGCATGTAACCCAATACTTGCAGATCCCCACAGATGAGCTCATGAACTGGGGGGGGGTCGTATACAGTTCAGTTTGGCCTTTGTGTTACTTATCAGGCTGAAGACATTCTGGAGAGTTACTGTGTCCCTTTTCATGAAAGAGTCATGTTACACCTTAACACTCATGGTTACATTGTCTCTACACCAAGACAAGATGTCCGAGTGCTCAGCAGGCTGTGAGGATTTTTCTGCATTTTCGACATCAATACATATGCAGTATATTTATAAATGCAACTTTGTGAATTTTGGTGTCTTTCGGACTGCAGGCGTTTGATTTAACGCTAAAGACGTCAGAGTAATTGTCATTAGACCATAGGCAGGACAAGATAGAGTCCAAATTTGAGGCATTTCATTTGGTGCTGCATTGCGTACCTATCAATTTTGCCAGTGAAACAGATTCATCATCTCGAACCCTTTAATCAGTAAGCTTTCTTAGATTCTATTTATTTATTTATTTTTAGCTTTCCACTCGTCATTCATTCTTCCCATAGACCTTTTTTTTTCACTAGAAATTTTAGCATTATTAATTGCCACTCGGCTTGATTTATATCTCCTTTTAATGAATAATTGTCAACCTGCACAGTGCACACTTTTCATTTATTTACTCTCCATTAGCTCATTAACTGTTAACCAGCAAAACTTGTTAATTTCCTTGTTTTAAATGAACTTGATAGTGATTTGTTTATGCAGTGCATGATTGCGATGTTTAGCACTTTACACCTTAAAGAGCTACAATAACTGGATAAATGCATTGTCATTTTTTAGTGTGTGTGTGTGTGGTGCATGACTATATCATGGGACTGAGTGCTGTTTGTCAGCTGTTGCATCAGCCTGCTGCACCACTGTGCTAACATCAGACTATGATTTATTTAGTTTCACTGACTGGAATTTTGGTAAGGCTGATTCTCTTTGCCGTTTTACCAAAAATCACTTTGATCATCAGATTTTTCGTCACAGCCACATAAACAAGCACTTCCATCGGAGTCCCGCAAGCTATTTTCGCTTTTTACCATTCGAGAGTCAATAAGCCAGTCTTATGGTGCCAACCCGTCATTTAAGCCACAATATATCTTTCATGGAGTCTGCGATCGTGTCTCAGGATCCGACTGATGTGGGTGCTACTATTCTCCGCCCCGTCAGTCAACTTCATGGGCTTTGAGGAGAAACTGACATTCATAACCATGGTGGAAGGGTTGCACATTCCTCTCCTGGCCATAATTCAGGAACAAAGGTAGAACTGGGTGTGGGGATTATTTTACAGGGCTGTGTTTGAGGGGGGTGCACAGTCTCACACCATTAAAGCATACAAGTCAGGTTTTTTTTTTTTTACAGCCTGCCAGTTTTGGGTTCCCTTTTGTAAAAGGGCTGCAGCTGTCATTTTTATAGGAAAGGGTTTATAGGAAAAGTTAATGGCTTAAAGTGATCATGCTTTGCTTTTCTTGCAATCCACTAGTTTTGATAAACAGCTACTAAACTGGGGCTTTAAGGTACAAATGCTTGTCGCTGGAGCGAGACCCTGAGGGGTCATTTTTAAGCCCTATTCTGAAAAGATCAAATTAAATTTGGGATGTGGTTTAATTCCAAAATTCCAGGCGATTGTATGTCTAGATCAGCCATGCTAGTGTTTTTCTCCCTTATCCCATTGGTTGGTTTTGAGTCCATTACAGATCATATAGCTGAATTTATGTCATAGGTGCAGTATACAATGTTAATCTATTGTGTGGTTGAAACCCCACAGTAGTGAGATTGAGAACTTTACCAAAACAAAGAGTAGAGAGACCTTTGCTCCCCACATGGTTTCATGCTCTCTATTTCAGGCCACCGTGCTGCAGCTCAGTGTCAGGGTCTCGGCAATCTTCTTACAGCCTAGGCCATCTTTATGTAGAGCAACAATTCTTTTTTTTCAGATCCTCAGAGAGTTCTTTGCCATGAGGTGCCATGTTGAACTTCCAGTGACCAGTATGAGGGAGTGTGAGAGCGATGACACCAAATTTAACACACCTGCTCCCCATTCACACCTGAGATCTTGTAACACTAACAAGTCACATGACACCGGGGAGGGGAAATGGCTAATTGGGCCCAATTTGGACATTTTCACTTAGGGGGTACTCACTTTTGTTGCCAGTGGTTTAGACATTAATGGCTGTGTTGGGTTATTTTGAGGAGACAGCAAATTTACACTGTTACACAAGCTGTACACACTACTTTACATTGTAGAAAATTGTCATTTCTTCAGTGTTGTCACATGAAAAGATATCATCAAATATTTACAAAAATGTGAGGGGTTTTTTTAATCACTTTTGTGAGATACTGCATATATATGCCAGAGTTGCCAGCTAGATTGGGAGCTTTTTAGAGACTTGCATCGCAAAATTGTTTTTTGCAGACCTTAACGTCGTCCTCCACTTGATTTAGTAGACTCACTACCAGTATGTAAAGCCTGATAAATTGTGCTTGCGTGACCCGATGTCCCTAATGACCAATCTCTCTCCACTTTTCTCCTGTTCTGTTCTTTCTGTTCTTTTCTTGACTATATTTATTTAATGGTAATAAAAGAATTTCATTCCAACTGTAGCTGTTTCTTTCATGTATATTTCTTGACAACTCACTACCACTGCTTCTTTCTGTCTACATACTTGACAGAAATTATGGAATTTTATAAATATGTAAATAGTTGGTTTGACTGTTTTGCAAATATGTTTGTAATCTATTAGTTTTAATTCTTATACAAATCCAATTCTATTTGATTCAAGTGTCTTTTTACTGAAAGACGTTTTGATAATCAAATCATGACAAATATGCTAATTACACTGTGACATCATCTGGAGATTTTTTGAGCATGCATTGGCTACTTTACCCTGAAACAAGCTGGCAACATTGCTGTCTTTTTAGTATGTATCATTTGCATTCACTGAGTGGGATATTGATATATATATATATATATATATATATATATATTCCTGCCATATGTCTTCTGGGTCTAATCAGAGGCGGACGTTGGAAAAAATTCGTGCATATGTGCTTGCAAAGTGAAGGAGGAGCAGGGAGAGAATGAATTGGGTTGGGGTTTATTATACATTTTTTTTATTTTGCCGGCAGGCTTCCTGAAGCTTAGCACTCAATGTCACCATGCCTGCCACCTCCATCTGTGCTAGTTTACAGTATGTAGCTGTGTAGTACTGTAGGTTGTTTTTTTTCCCTTTCTATCCTTGGAGTCTCTAGTTTTTAGGAGAGACACTCTTTGGCAAACTGAATGTTTTTGGAGTGCAGGAGATGCTTGTGTTTGATTCTCCTGTCTTTCCCCATTCATTAATCAAAGCAGCGATAGACAGTTGAATTCCCATCCAGGAGCAGCCCTGCCAGTTTGAATGTTTTCTATTCCTCAGCCTGTAATCAAATTGTACTGGCGCCTAGTGTGCAACATTGACAGCAATTCAATACAGCAGTGTCCATTTCCGCTTTATGAAGGAAAAATAACACAGCGCATCCAGTATCACAGCGTGATTGACTGCATGTGGTGGACATGTAGCAATGTTGATATTAACTACCTTAGATGGCTCATTCTCATTAATATAGATGAATGTTTTGGTGAAAATTGTTTTACAACAGCGCAAAGTCTTTCTGATTTCAGGTGCTGAAAATAATGAGATCAGTATATTATCTCACAAATGAAACACTCCAGCTTTAAAACTAAATCTTTACATGGAACTATTAGCAGCAAAAACCTGTATGCTTAGCTGTCTAGCTAGCTTATAAAGTTAAAGTTAGTGACTAAAATCTTGATTGTCATACAAATCAAGACTTCTACTGAAATCCTACTCCTCGTGTCTGTGACAAATACAAGATAGTCATAAGCAGTGAACTAGCTTGCTAGCTTTTTTTTTCTCCGTTTGGTTTCCATTTTCCGTTTTAGCTCAGTATTTTATCTCACAAATTAACCACTACTGCTTTTAAGCTATCACATAAATTATTAGAGGACACTCATAGACTATTATCCGCAAAAGCTGTCTGCTAAGCTGGCTAGTTAGCGTATAGGCTTAACTTAGCTAATGTTAGTGACCCAAATCTTGATTGTTTTCAACGAACCAGCTACTGTTAAACTTAATTAGCTTGGGTGTTTTGCTATTGCATCTTTGTGTGTGTGTGTGTGTGTGTGTGAGTGTGTGTGTGTGTGTGTGTGTGTGTGTGTATATATATATGTATGTGTGTTTATATATATATATATATATATATATAAAATAATAAATTTAAGCATGTAAAACTTTTTAAAACAATGTATTATTGTAAATACATGGTGTAACAGTTTCTTAGCACAGCAAAATATAACAGTGGTAATGACAATCTTTCAGTGTCCATGTTAATAACATAACATGCTACTACGTATTGCTAGATATCATATAACCTCCTAGGCAGAAGTGTGGGGTCCTGGTAGAGATGTGCCAAACTCTGTGTGAACATTTGTGACAGGAAAGAAGGGACCAGTGTTTGCTTGCATGTCCGAGTGTGCGAGTGAGTGATTGTGTGTGTGTGTATGTGTATGCAACTATGTCCACTAATGCTACAGTTTACACTGGAGAGCTAAAACCAATGTGACAGATTAAGGGCCCCGATTGCAATTATGATAACCCAGATCCATTACAGCCACCATAATGTGATCCGCCGAATTAAGATAAGATGGAAGGATTTGCAAGGAAATATAAGACGACCGGGATAAAGCAGGAACATATATTTTTTTTCTATGAGAACCAGGTTTTCCTTTTATCAGGATCAATCTCTCTTCACTTTGTTCTTTCTTAAACCCCCCCCCCCCCCTTCCCACTGAGCCCAGCACTCAGGAGCCTGATTTACAGGCAGTAGATGCGTCCAGTTCCAGTGTTCTTTCTTTCTGCCCACTTTTTTCCCTCCTCTCCTGTTTCCTGAATTTCACCTGGGCCGCCATTCATTACGTTTCAGAGTCACTGCCCCGATGCAGGTCCGTCTCAGTACAAGCGATTGTGTTAATTACACCGGGAAAGGTGAAGACATTTAAATATAGATATTAATATTCAAAAGATGAACAGACATGTAGATGTATACAAATGAGCTTCAGCCACACCTAACATACTATTTTGATATGTAGTTTATTCCATTAGTTAATAATACACAATTACTGCTTCATGATTTATGCAACAAATATCATCTTTTATTTCAGCATATCTTTATCATTGATCCCAGTTTTCAGTCTGATTTATGCATCAAAGCTTTTTTTCCCCCCCATAATATTAGCATTTGTTTTAGAGCCTCTGGTGCTTCTTTTGTCCAAAGTCGTATAGGGTAGTGATTTATGTTTTTCGTATTATTTCCGTCATTACTAAACCAGACTATGTAAAAATTATATAAAATAGCTCTCAGGTTTTTTAAGCTTGGGCTGCTTTTAAAACACACAGTATTACAGCAGTGTTACAGCAGGTAGCATTGCCACTTTTTGAATTTAAACATAGTCTAAAACTAAAAGCAAAAAATTTTAATAAATAGTCATTTTAATCTGTCCAGTTTTTGTGTACAATATAGCCTAGTGCTTGTTTTTCATTAAAAAAAAAACATTTGGTAGCCTTGGCATAAGCCTATGTGGAAGTCTGATTTATGAAGAACTTCTTGGTTGAATTTATTGCTCAATCCATGAAAAGGAAATTTGGATGTTCCATGACTCAATTTTTACCTCATCCCAAGTAAACAGTTGGATGAAAACTTCACAATAATCCTTAAACAAAGCTCCTTGTAGCTCCTAGAACAAGGACGAGACTGTGTAGATGTTTGCTGTGTAATAGTGTTTTCCCACTTAATGCCTGGGACTTTACTGATAATGTTCAGCATTTGTGTCATTAAACTAGGTAGCTTTCTGATTTTATTGTATCAGGATATATTCAAATTTTCAAGGTTGTGACAAAAAACAAATCATTGTAATTGTGAGAATTTGTGTTTCAGACACTTGAGTTTTGCTTTTTCTCTCAACTTACATCCTGTTCCTTGTGACTGCTGGTGACGTCCTCATATATATTGCATTCGTTTTATGAAAAATGATGTCCATGGTACAAGTGGCCAACTGCTACATCATTTCTAAATCACTTACAATTCCAAATGGTGTTACCACATTTAGGTTTCCATTGAGCACTGACTGACCAGAGACGTCCATTACTGGGCAGTCTGCATGACTTTAATTGGCCCATAAAAAGCCATTGGTCTACTTTTGGTTGCTTCTGGTCTGCCTTTATTTAGCCTCTAACTCTATGACTTTTTCTGGCTTATATTCAGTTGGACGTCCTGTACATATCAACACTCGTTCTGGGCAATACAACAATGTTAGTATTATGATAATTATGCCACAAGAAACTTGTGAGCGATTGCAGGTATTGTTGTAATTTTATATTAAAATAATTTTTCTTAAAAACAATTACTAGGTGATTGGAAACAGCTGGATTGATTGTTAAAATTTAAAATGAATTATTAATATCTTTGTTGTTTTGCCTACTTTACATGTAGTGTAGAAATGTCTTCCACAGCCATTTGTGGTCATGAGTCAAGGGAGCAAAATTGGTCGTGCTCTCTGGATGGGTGAGATGGTGTACTATTTGTCCCCTGTCAATCACAGCGACACTAGTCAATCATGGGCGTCAAGGTTCAAGTTCATGAGGAAGAGGATGGATAGTGCTTTCCTCTAAGTGTGTAATGATGTCCTTTGATGCAGCAGTACAGAATTTTGCGGTGTTTTGTGATTATTGCGGCAAAAGTTTTTTTTTTTTTTTTTTTTGGGCGCTTTTTTCCTGTCCGTAAGGAAAACTACCTGAATTGGTATAGTTTTGTACTGCAGTTTGATAGTAAATGATTCTGTATTAATGTTTGAAGCACGTGAATGGAAGTGCGTTTTGGCTGAATGCACGGTGTGATGATGTCACATGATGTGTCTTGGCCCAGATCTGCAGCAATTTTGAATTCAAGAGTTTTCTCGATTTTGCGTACATTTCTGTGAACTTGTGAAATATTGCAGAGACTGCTTTTCATGTCTCTGAAAAAGCACGTGTTAGCCTTCTCCGTCCCTGCTTGGTAGTTGAGGTGCGATGGGGAGAATCAGCTTGTGGATGGGAATTGAGAAGACCAAATTGGGAACAAAAAAAATCGAACTTTTATTCTACACCAATAATGTAGGCAGACATTGTTTTTCATGGTCTTTCTGTTCACTCAGATAAATATCATTCGAGATGCTGTTCTTGTTCCTGGCAATGGATCACCTTCTGTTCACATTTATTTATATAGGGGAATTATGTAGCAATATTGATCATTTTCCAGGATTTTGACTCATACCGATGAGGCATGTGTTTGATCAGTGCTTTAGAGGTCCTAATCAGAGCCTCGTGCTTAGGGAGGAGAAAAGACATGCTGTTATAAGCTCCCTAGCGTGAGGATCCTGCTTATCATTAAGTGGCTGTTGAGCTGTGAGCGAGAGCCCTTTAAACCTGAGTGCCACTAGCTGCCACTGATGTGTGTGTGTGTGTGTGTGTGTGTGTGTTGTACTTCCCTTTGAATTGTTCGAATAATTTAGGAGCACTTATGGCATCGGATCAGGAGGCGGTTGTGGTTTGGCTGTTGTCCTGTGTGTTTGTCTAGACTACCGGCACAGCCTGCCTTGGGCTGAGGAGCCTTTATGCTTACGATGGCACTTGAAGAAGGTTTCTTAGGGCAGAAAAGCCCAGGGGGAGATGAGAAGCAGGCAGTCAGGCATTGGAAGTGTGTATGCATGAGTGTGTGTGTGTGTGTGTGTGTGTGTGTGTGTGTGTGTGTGTGTGTGTGTGTGTGTATGGCAGCAATGCACCGCATTCCGCAAGGTGTACATTCCAACGCCTGAAGAAAACGGCCCTGACAAGTTCAAGTGTCACATTTAGGACAATTTCTTTTGTTTCAGCCTTCGGCGAGGAACAGGAGACCGCCTCGGATTATAGTGTGCGTGCGTGTGTGTGTGTGTGTGTGTGTGCGTGTTTGTGTATGTGGGTGTGTGTGTGTTGTTTCTAGTCTGGCAAAACATGAATACACTTTTTAAGTGTGATTAAGAGGTGCACTATCTAGAGAAGCGTATGGCTCTTGTATTGTCTGGGATACTTTGGGTTAAAGGTTGTGTCTGGGTCACAGCCTGAGGGCGGAGTAGCAACCCTGGCACATATTACTGTGTGTGTACGCATATGTATATGTGTGTGTGTGTGTGTGTGTGGGAACCACAGGACTAACCACAGCTCCCACTAAACGTGTTACAATGGAGAAAAACACTCTCTACCTGGGGATTGTGTTTCATTTCATCATGCTGCTGTGGAACATTTCAGACAAATCTTCCATTTCTTTTTCCTTCTCTCACTTACTCTCACTTTTTTTAGTATTGGTATTAGTGATAGTATTTGTGGTGGGGGGTTTCCCCTTTTTAAATCCTTTGTACTTATATAGCTATCAATCTTTCCTATAAGAGACGGCTTTGACATAAAGCAACATAAAAAAGGACAAGGCTAGAAGGAGAGAGGAAGTTTTGAGAACTGGCACATCTGGAGTGCTTCAGTGAATATTTCGGCAACATCTGGAGAAAGTCCCCCTGAATTTACCGGTCGCTCTTTTGATTTAGTCCCCATTTTCTTCCCTTCTCTCCTTCGTGCAGTCTGCGCTCGGCGGCTTTAAAGCGTGCCGCCATGTAAATAAATGAGAGACTCCCATTACGGCACAGGTTGAGTCGTTTCACATTTTTATTGTGGTCTAAATTGCGCCCATGCGACCAGACCCCCCCCCCCTCCTTTGTGTAGGGAGCCTAATGAAGTGGTTTAGCAGAGAGAGAGCGAGACAGAGCCGGAACACAGCTTGCCATAAAACAAAAAAACCTGCTACGTCTCTTGCTCCATTTAAACACACTAATCGTAACACACTAACTCGCTCTGATTGGAGAGTAAAATTTAATCCTTAACCATGAATCGTGATCCGGGACGAACTGTCCGTGGTGGAGGCGATTAAGAAATATTTTATTGCCGTGAGTTTTAGACGTGTGTAGAATCGTCCTCATCTTAAACAAAACGTTTTGGTTGAAGACCAGACTAGAATTTATGTTGGTGTGTGTGGTCTGGTACGGCTGTGATCATTTACTTAATGCTCATCTAACTTAAAGAAGGAGTCTCCAGTGTCAGCACTTTTTGTAGCAGTCAGTCAATTTTCTGATCCAGGAAAGAGAACTTCCAGCTTCAGTAACATGACAAGATGTGTTTTATTTTATTTTTATATTTTTCACCTCAAAAGAGAGAAACGTAGAGGTGGTTATAGCTACTGTAACATTAGTAATAATGGGAACTTACTTGGTTTGTGGACTTCCCATAATGTTAAAAGTAACTATAACTGGATAAAAAAGCACAATGTGTTGTTCACAAGGTGTTATCTCTTTTTTATATGCAAAGTTATGGTATATAAGAGGAATAAAACACTCTGCCTCCTAGGTGATTAAGCTTTTTCCTTAAATAATTATCTGCCAGTCTGATTCTCTCTCTCTCTGTCTGCCGTGTCGCACTCTCGCTCGGATGCAGGTGGTTGAACGTGTCCCCCTCTGTCTGCGTACTGAGCTATTTTCTCTGTGTTGCTGTGCAGATGGCCTACATCTTTCTGCCTGGCTGCACCTGGAGGGAGGGAGAGAGGGAGAGGGAGAGGGAGGGGAGGGGGGGGGAGAGAGAAAGAGAGAGAGAGAACATCACCATTGCTGTGTGTGGATGGATGGACTGACTCTCCTCGTTCCTGCATTATTCACTCCACTACCTCAGCATCCAATCCTTCCTTACACGCTGACTTTACTCTGCTGTTTTGCAAACCAGCTATGTTTCTTGAGGGCTAATTTTCTGCTAAGAACAGAGAACAAAATCACAAGATGATAAAAAACAGAACTAAAAAAAGGACAGTGAACTAACACATGTTAGAAAATTGTGTTTGCAAATTTTGACATTTGTGGATATTTAATAAAATTATTGTATTTTATTTTATATCTTATTTTTCTTTATTACTTTATTTTTTGTCTTTGGTTTCCAGATTTTTGTCCCTCACAGATTTTAGTCAAACTCCTGTCATTATAATTTAAATAATAATAAAAGAAATAATGACATAAATGGTAATAATAAGTATGAACCTCCTGGCAGATAGGTTTGTCAAAAACGACATTTTGTTTGCATATGCTTATGTAACCCTGTAGGATATACATGGTTAAGTTTCCTTTTTGTTTGGTACCCATTTAAATACATGGCCACGGTATTTTCTTTCTGTTAGTTTTCTTTTTTCTGTATTTCCATGTTAAACAATTGTTGGTACAAATACATGTGGAAAAAGATTATGTTGTTTTAAAAAAAAAAAAAAAAAGGTTATAAAATTATTGGTTTCCAAGTTAAAATGTTAGCCAATCAATGGGAGAGGTGAGAGTTCAGAGAAGGAGGAGGGGGATCCGGAAAAAGGAGGGGGGTGCAGCGAGGGGACGTGGGAGATCACACGGGAGAACGGTGAAGTGATAAACGCTACTTTTAGTGCTTACGTAACAATTAACGGTTGTTAGACAGATAACCTATCAACTACGTTGCACGAGGAAGACGGCAGTATCATATAGAGACATTTTCAAAGCGAATTTGTCGGAATAGTGCAGCTCATAGTATTGCCTGACCAGTTAACAACTCGGTAGCTGGGACTGTGTTGTGCTCACTGGCTTCGACAGCTAATGGGTTGCCTTTGAGGAACAAGACTGCGAGACTAACTGAAGGAAGACAGTTTGCTGTTTAGATTACTGTGTCGCGTGAGAAACCGTGTACGGGGCTGCAGTGACGGTGCACCGACCCTCTCTAAGCACGGACATCTCCATCAACCTCGTGAGTGAACTAGTTTGGTTTTGTTGTGCGATTGGCATGAAGCGGCCGATACAGTTTTAAGGCCTCAACGCTCCCGCGCTACGATTCAGGCCTGCATCGAGACCAGTGGTGTGGGCGGGGTTTATAGAAATCATAGTGTGTTGGTTTATGTAGGCTATTGTTTGGGCAATAGGTTAAAGTTTATGGTTGAAACTGTTTTCTTTATGTATGTACTTGGGGTTATAGGGAACTGGGTGATTTATTAGGGGTATTGAGTTCAAGTTTGAATACATTTTATTTCTTAATTTCATAATATAGTTATCCATGTAAGGAATTGTGTTTTAATATATAGTTATCTACACTTTACCTGTTGTCGGGAAGTCATTATTGATATAAGGGGGATTGAATACACAGACATTGAAGTTGAATAGGGTAATAGAACCCAGGGCGTCTTTTGCCGCTCTAATTATATAGGCAAAAGTGCGCTACACTTAAATAATTCTTAGGGGTGCCAGTATATTTTGAGTGAAACTAGTATTATATTTATTTAGAGTATTATATTTCTTAAGTTATATTTATTCTGTTTTTGCACATTTTGTTTTAATTTTGCCACTACTCTAAACACAATAACTCATAATGATGAACCAATTTGTTTTTGTTTTTTTTTTTGACAAATTTGTAAAACTCTCATTTAATAAAGTATTCGCACCCTTTGTTTAATAGTTTGTAGAATCCTTACAGGCAGTATATGTCTTAAAACTATATATGTATGTGTGTGTGTGTGTATATATATATATATATATATATATACTGTATATATCTCACATAAGTGCTTAATTTCTTCATTATTTATTTATTTTGCTTTGAAGTGTGACCTTGTATCAGCCTTTCAGCTTGTTCTCTTGATCTAGATCTGTTTTGCTGCTTTTTTATGCTCAGCTTTTAGTCCGAGCCTCTCTGTACACTGAAAGGACATTCTGTCTCTATTGTTTAGTATCCGTTAGTAATTTTTCCCTTCAAGGCTGATTTTCACGGTTCTTTACGAACCCTTTTGGGGAAAAAACCCCCACAAAAACGTCCTGTTATGAAATAACTTGCAGTGTAAAAGTGTTCAAAGGCAATTTGCAGAAATGATAATATAATCTCCAAGATTATCATAATTCCTTCAACTGTTTTCTTCAATCTCTTTCTTGTTTTTAGTGGTGTAAATGAATACATTTTTGGTTCTATGGTTTGGTTTTTTTTAACGGGCATTGCCTGTGTTGGGTCATCACGTTACAATAAACTTCTATCTTACTTGAATTTTTACCCAGAGCACATTGGCATTTTCCTTCAATTTCCACATCTTGCTCTTTTTAGCATTAAGCAGAGACTTCTGCTTCATTTATTACAGATTTAATTCCTTAACCAAATTCATAATGCACTACTGCATTTGGCTTTTACTCAGGTTCTATTTTATTTTCAGGCGACAGCCTGATTAATTTATTTATTTATTTTTGCTCCTGAAATACAGTGTTGCTTTTGTGTGGAACAGCTGTGTCCCAAATAGCTGCAGGTCTTTATCTATAGTCTCTTATTCACTCTGTACGAAGCACATCATCGACTCGGTTACACCCTCCCTCCGCCGAGTTGGTCAGAAAGCCAGAGATAAAGCTGTAGTCAACATTTGTTTTGTAAATGACCACATGGTGCGGCAGTGTAAATCGTTCTGCATCGGGCCGGTCATGTGACTCGACCTAGTTCTTCTTTTTTTACTCACTCTTTCCATCCTGACTGTATGAGTCCTGCCTGAATGAAGTGTACATTTCTACACTGAACACTTTAAGGGAAAATGTTCATCTAAAGTAACTTAGAGCAGAGGCAGGATTGTGTCACGCAACTACGGGTTAAGAATTCCTGCTCGAACACATTAAAAGCATTGTGGTTTTTTTTCTTTTATGGCCGTCCTAAACGTAAACTCATGACCTTTTGTTCTCCTGAACCAGTGAGCCTCCGTTGTGCCAACACCCTCCGTTATTTTGCGGATAATGTGAACGCATCTCGGGCGGCTGTGGCTCAGTCGGTAGAGCGGGTTCTCCACTAATCCACTAACCGTGGGGTTGGCGGTTCGAATCCCGGCCCGGGTGATCCCATGCCGAAGTGTCCTTGGGCAAGACACTGAACCCTAAGTTGCCCCCAATGGCAAGCTAGCACCTTGCATGGCAGCTCTGCTACCATTGGTGTGTGAATGTGGTCTCATTAGTAAGTCGCTTGTAAATGTAAAAATGATATTTCTGTAAAGCTGCTTTGAGACAATGTACCATTGTAAAAAGCGCTATACAAATTGATAAATCTAGGGAAACTGATTCGAAGTCGTACTACATCGAAACACAGTTGAAACCACCAAGAGAACTCTACAAAGGTCAAAATGTCTACTCTTATATTGCTTTGTCAAGATGTTTCAATTCAGATAGACTATAATGGAACATAATGGAATTTGTGCTAGATGTCTGACAACTAAAAAATATTGCAGCAATTCTGTAGGAACGTTTGCAAACATTACACAGTCCCTCTAGGATTTTGCAATCGCAGAAATGAACGCAAAACTCAAGCAAACTCGGCAACATTCAGAGGAGTTTGCCATTTTACAAAATTACCGCTAATGCGATGTTGTCGCAATGTGTATTCAGTCAAATCCCTCTCCGATTCACGTGGCACGTGTGATTTCGCCAATTCATAAAAACTCTGCAAATTGCATTGCAAATTATGACAGAAAGAAAGAAAAAAAAACGCAGCAAAATCAAGCATTTTTTGCCACAACAATCACTAAAAAAACCTGAAAATGAAATCTTGTATGGACTGATTACATACACAACGTTCTTAAAACCAAAGGTTGCTACAAACCTAATGTTTAGTATACGTTCTGCTGACGTGATTTTATTAGCTAGGAGCTTGTGCTTGTTCTAGTCCTGAGGCTTGTGGAACGTCTGTGAGACAAGTTAGTTCCTGTTATCACTTATGTTATAGCAGATATTAATACCTATTTAAAATATGCCGCTTGTCTTGTTTCTGAGAAACCACAAAGGTTAAGACCTGAAGACTTTCCCATGGTGGAAAGCTTAAGTTTTCTTGAAGATCTTTACCTGAAACAGCTGACTGTTACAAAGCGTTGACACTTCAGACTCCTTCCAAAAACACTTAAACATCTCACAGAAAACTTCACCAAATCTACAAATACAAGCATCTTACAGTCGTGCTAGTACAGAGAATTAATCAGCACCTTCTGACCAATCAGTGCTTTGGTATAAAATTCTATCAATCAATTTTCATTCAAGTTTCATACCATACACAGTACGGTACAGCATACAGACTAATTTTAATCCATGTCCATATATTTATTGGGTCTAAATTCTGCCGGGTTAACAGTCCTGGCTAATATCAAGGGAATTTCTTGACAATAGCTTTAATGAATTAGTCCTGAGTTGCTTTTATTGTTTATGTCGCTCTGAGGACTGGCTTTGGTAATTAACTTCAGCAAAAATATTTCGACTCAACTGTTTACACAGCAAATTTATCCTCATTCTTGCATTCACTTGGTTTTACCTTCATTTAGTCAAAAGGCTGCATACACACGCACACCCATGACTTTGTTCTCTTATATAGTGCTTGTCTAGAACATCAACAGGAAAAAGTCCACCAGAAACGCTAGTAAAAATGGCATGGTTAATGTGCTGAAATGCACATCAAAGGTCGGACGCGTCGAGGTAGTTTGGAAACTTAGAATAATGCAAATTAGCACGTCTGAATGTACTCTTTAAATAACCAGCTCCCCACTGCTAAAGCTTTTTACTGGCTTTTCTTTTAAAAACAAAATAAATTCCTCTTTTGTTCACACATTATTGTTCATTGGTTCACATTATTGGAGATTTTATATATATATATATATAT
>JAFFST010047142.1:123877-146257 GCA_022414735.1 Noturus placidus | reverse complement strand
TATGCTCACCCAATTTTTCAGTTTTTTATTTGTTGAAAAAGTTTGAAATATCCAATAAATTTCGTTCCACTTCATGATTGTGTCCCACCTGTTGTTGATTCTTCACAAAAAATTACAGTTTTATATCTTTATGTTTGAGGCCTGAAACATGGCAAAAGGTCGAACAGTTCAAGGGGGCCGAATACTTTCGCAAGGCACTGTAGGTAACTATATTAGTCACTGACAAATTTAGGAATTAGAATTAGCATTATGCTACGTCAGCTACTGATTTCTTTATTCACGTTAAGACCGCCTGAGCAGCTATAAAAGTTTTAGCGCAAGTAGCTATAAAAAAAATATCTTTCATTGCACGACAATCATTCAAGAATTATTAATTGATTACTCTGATTTAATATTTCATTTTATTTATGATTGATTAGTTAATAGTTTTATTAAAAACTCTTTGAAGGGTAACAATAGTAGGCTAAATATGAACTGTTCAAAGATAGTTGTCAACCATGAAAGATATATAATGATATGTAGAATAGCTACTGAAGACAAATGACTGAACATGTAATGTCACTTCTCCATTATGCTGTTATTTTGGCACTATTTTGTTTATTTTTTTAATAAAACTTTACCACAGCACTGGTAAAATTCTTGATTCTGATTAACTTTCTATAACAGCAGTTCTGACAAGAAATGAGTGTTTATAGCTGTAATGCAAGCAATAACAGGAACTAACTTGTTTTTGTGGCTGTTTCACAGCATTGTACAAGAAATGAAACACTTTGGCATGTGCATGAAGTTTTATTGGAAAACTTCAGGGTGGTCATTGATTGTTTTCCAATAACAGCACAGCCTGTTGTCGTTGTTTTTTTCTTAAATATCATCCACCCCAAGCCCATTATCATGTCTGCATAATTTTTGCATGACCATAGCTGATGGAAACATGGATTCATTTTAGTCTTCGTAATGTGACCGTGAGTAGGCTTTAGTCATTTTAGTAATATAATAACACGAGCTTGGTACTGGAACTCCGTCAATGGCTATTCTTTAGAAATATTACAATATAATATAACTGTAATGAACTATTTATTATTAAAATGACTCTTTTGATACATTTTCAGAATATAAGTTGCTATAAGACGATGTTATTGTGGAAGTCAAGGTAATTTAAAGACCATTTCTCTCGTTCTCCCTGGAACTTTTTCCGAGCTCATCTCCTCCACATTCGCTTGCCGTGTTCCAGACTTTATGTCCGTCTCTGGCATTTGTGCATTTTTATGATTTTAATGAAAGAGCTTTGGAATGTGTTTGACAGGCTCACCTCCGCTCTCCATCCTGCTCTCCTCCACTTTCTTCTCCCAGGCCTCCTACGCTTGACCACAGCTTCAGATTCCCAGACGGCTTATCACGAGGAACTAATTCGATATCCCTGCGCCATTTTTAAATGCCATTGCCTGAGCTCATCTGGAATGACATTATTTCATGGAAGCGAAAGCGCTTTATTGAGCAGGGACTGAAGCGAAGCTATTCCGCTGTTCTCCACTCTTAGTGTTTGCTCCAATCCTAAAGGTCTACACTAGGAAATGAAGAACCTAACTTTTTTTTTTTTAATAGCTTCACTGATGCACATAGAGTATGAACTCACTCATCCTCTCCATCAGCTCTGAGTCACGTTTCAGCCTTAACTGGCAAGAGAAAGTAAACTACTGTGAAAGTCTAGACCACAAGCTGTGAGTCTAGGGATTAGACTTTTTCTGATTCTTTTTCTCAATAAGGTAGCTGGTATCTGTTATTTCCCTTAATCTGTATTGAATAATGAATTCAAGCTCTATGAATATGCATAAATCTGAAAATTGGAAGTGTGGGATTTGTCACATGGCAACACAAATGGGATTTCAGAAACTGGCTTTCAAATAGCATTTTCAGGCACTCTGACAATGGGTGCCTCTATGGTTCTTTGGAACATTATGGGCCCTTGATAGATTCATCTCTTAGGGAAACCATCTGTTTCAAATGTCGCTTCCTTTTCTTGTAATATTTTCTAATATGGAAACCTATTACAGGGTTCTACAGAGAACCTTTAAGAGTTCCCTAAAAGGGACAAACCAAAGAATACTTATGGATTGTGTATCTAACTTCTATTGGTTTTCTCTAAGGGAACTTTCTTGGGTAATGAGCATACATGGTTTTACATAGAACATTAAAGGGTTCTCTGAACGAGGAAATATTTTAGGAATGTATATTTGATCATTATTTTTTTCGAAATCTCACTTCCTAAAGGGTCTCTTCTTAGAATTACATGTACTAGAGAAAAGCTGTACAAAGAATCTTTAAGAGTTCCTACAGTGAGACAAACCAAAGAACTCTAAACTCTTTAATTCTCTTTAATAACCAAAGCCTTTGTTGTGTAGATTGTAAAATTTTTAAGTTAAAAAAGGTTCCTCACAGGTTCTTTGGATGGTTAATGATTCAAGCATTCTAAATGGGTTTGACGAAGAACATTTTCTGTAAGCAAAACGATCTGTTTTCGAGAATCCTTGGCTTTTTAACTAAGGGTGTTAGACAAAACTTGACTGAAAAAATATGTCTTGTTGTGATGTATCAAATTTAAACAACCTATATCAGATGACCAAGATAGCTCATGTTTGCTTGTTTTTATTTTTTTATATTTTTTTAAGAGTTTTAAATCTTTAAAATCTTCAAATCTTGAAGTGACCGTAAATGTATTTATTCTTGTTCTCATTCTAATGGTGTACATGAGTCATATAAATGACATTAGTATGCAGAATGACCTATGACCTCCAAAATGCACAGCTTGGCATCCCTCCATACCCCCTGCAGCCATGCTTGTCTCATCTGGCATTTCACGAGCATAGAGTCATGTGCCACCCACTTGTTGAGCCCTAGGAAGGGGCATTGGTTTGAGGCAAGCCTGGGGCATCTGTAGCCTTGTGGGCTTTGGGTCATGTGGTACAGGATGGAACTGAAAATGTTAGGGGGCAAATGGGTCACACTATGCCACTAAAGGTCAGAGACAGAGGCAGGAGGAGTCATGAGGTCAGTGCTTTTCATAAAGATCTAGTCTGCGGTTTAAAACGCAAGTCATTGTGTGAGTTAGCCCGCCTGATTGTTTAGCTCTAGGCCGGGACTTTTGGTTTCTTTAGGCTTCTCTGTAGTGTGACTAAGTTGTATTTAGAAAAAGTAAATACCTACTGATGTTTCCTCTGCCATTGCCATGAAGGAATGTATGTAAAAGTTTGTAACTCTCACTTTTAATTCTGTACTCCCAGCTATAAAGTGATGTTCATGTGGAACTTGGTGGGAAAATATTTACATTGATTCCAGTAAAAAAAAAATCACAAAAAGAAGCCTAAATTTGCCTGATTATGTTATGATGACTGTCTGATTCTGTTATGACTGTCTTAATCTGTCTGATTCTGTTATGATTCTGCTATGAGGACTGCCTGATTCTGTTATGAGGACCTCCTGATTCTGTTATGACTGTCTGAATCTGCCTGATTCTGTTATGACTGTCTGATTCTGCTATGAGGACTGCCTGATTCTGTTATGACTGTCTGAATCTGTCCATTTCTGTTATGAGACCGCCTGATTCTGTTGAGATCTCCTGATTCTGTTATGAGGATCTCCTGATTCTGTTATGCGGACTTCCTGATTCTGTTATGACTTTCTTAATCTATCTGATTCTCTTAAGATTCCATCTGATTCTGTTATGAGGACTGCCTGATTCTGTTATGAGACCATCTGATTCTGTTATGAGGCCCGCCTGATTCTGATTCTGTTATGACTGTTTGAATCTGTCTGATTCTGTTATGATGACTGTCTGATTCTGTTATGACTGTCTGGTTCCGTCTGATTCTGTTATGACCATCTGATTCAGTTATGAGGACCGCCTGATTCTGTTATGAGGACCGCCTTATTCTGTTTGAATCTGTCTGATTCTGTTATGATGACTGTCTGATTCTGATATTACTGTCTGGTTCTGTCTGACTCTGTTATGACCATTTGATTCTGTTATGAGGACTACCTGGTTCTGTTATGAGGACCTCCTAATTGTGCTATGACTGTCTGAATCTGTCTGATTCTGTTATGATTCTGTTATTAGGACTGCCTGATTCTGTTATGAGGACCTCCTGATTCTGTTATGACTGTCTGAATCTGTCTATTTCTGTTATAAGACCTTGTGATTCTCTTATGACTGTCTGATTCTCTTATGAGGACTGCCTGATTCTATTATGACTGTCTGAATCTGTCCATTTCTGTTATAAGACCTCCTGATTCTCTTATGACTGTCTGGTTCTGTCCATTTCTGTAGTGAGACTGCCTGATTCTGTTGAGACCTCCTGAATCTGTTATGACTGTTTGAATCTGCCTGATTCTGTTATGACTGTCTGATTCTCTGAGGACAGCCTGATTCTGTTATGACTGTCTGATTCTGTTAATATTCCGTCTGATTCTGTCTGATTCTGTTATGAGGACCGCCTGATTTTGTTATGAGACCATCTGATTCTGTTATGACTGTTTGAATCTGTCTGATTCTGTTGAGACTGTCTGATTTTTGCTATGAGGACCTTCTGATTGTGTTGTGACTTACTGAATCTGTCTGATACTGTTATGACTGTTTTGAATTTGTTTGATTCTGTTGAGACTGTCTGATTTTTGCTATGAGGACCTGGCTTATGACTTAATGAATCTGGCTGATTCTGTTATGACGACTATCAGATTCTGTTATAACGACCGTCTCATTATATTATGACAAGTGTCTGATTCTCTAAACCAAGCACCTGATTCTATTTAGGCAAATGTCTTATTCTGTTGTAATGACTTTCTGATTCGGTTATGACAACGATCTGATTCTGTATAACGACTTTCTGATACCGAATGAGGACCGTCTGCTTCTATTAAAGTCACTGCCTGATTCTGTATGACGATTGTCTCATTCTCTGACCATCGACTGTCTAATTCTGTATCACAACCGTCACTGTGTCCAAGAGAAAACCAGTAATTGTTTCTTAACGTGTGAAGGTACAAGTTTGCACTTTCACAACACGTGGATGTCCATGGGTCCTTAAAAATTTTTTATTTGACTAAAAAGTAATAAATGACTGGAAATCGAATTACTGTCTTTTTATTTAATTGAAAGTGGCATTCAAAGGTACTAAATCAAATCCGAGGAAACCCTGCTTGTATTACAGTTCAGCTGAGCGTAATGCAGATCTGATTTAACTTGTACGTGTTTGTTGTTCATGCAGGGTTCCTGAAACCCCAGTGCTCGCTGGCGCCGCCCCCTCAGAGAGGCCGCTCAGGGGAATCCTGCTCCTGTTTCACCGGCATGTGTCCTCTCCATCAGCGCAGACTCTCCACAGGTAACACAGCCCCATCACTCAGCAAACGCCGGCACACAAAACCTCCACTGTAGTCCGGCCACGGCTCTGCGCATTCAAAAAGTCTATTGTACATCTATAATAAAGGGCACACACACACATCTCTGGACACATCCTTGAGTTTTCCATTCGCTGTAAAATGAACTGCAATGCGTATGATGCAAAACGTACAGTTATTCCACATAGAGAGCTGTTTACACAGCAATTATCAGTCCGCCTGTACTCTTCATCACTCTGGCTGAAGAACGGTGGGTTACAGCAACACCAGCATGACTTTGCACGGCAAGCGGGTCCTTGTGGTATGCAGAGAATGACGCATCACATAACAAAGATACCATTCAGCTCCAGTGCAGCTCATACATTACTCTGGATTTGTACAATTTACTATAGATGCTTGCATTGCAGTACTTGTACACATACAGGCAATATTAAATTGAAATCATGATTCATTTTCATTTTATAGCATCAGAGGGGAGGTATCATAGCTTAGTGGTTACCACATTTGCCTCACAGCTCTGAGGTTGTGGGTTCGAATCCCGCCTCTGCCCTGTTTGCGCGGATCCTGCATGTTCTCCAGTGCTTTGGGGGTTTCCTCCAGGTACCCAGGTTTTCTCCCCCAGTCCAAACACCTGCATTGTAAGCCGATTGGTATTTCCAAATTGTGTGAGTGCCTGCAATAGATTTGCACCCCGTCCCGGATATCCCCCTCCCCGTGCCCCAACTTCCCTAGGATAGGCTCCAGGCTCCCACGTGACCCTGTGTAGGATAAGCAGTATGAAAAATGAATGGATGGAGAGATAATCACATTTCTGAGTTAAGCATAATTCAATTTAATATCACTTCAGTAGGCACTAACCTGATAATATAATCATATATGATAATATCACATCATTAAAGTATAATATATTTTTTCCTTGACCCATGCGTGGTGACATTTTAGCGTTTACATATCTGATACATCATTAGTACACGTTCTACAAGATATTATGACCTTATGATCTTATTTCAATAGAAAACTGTCCATGTAATATCTTAGCACTGACAGTTTGTGTTCTATCTGGCTTTCACCTATTGAATTCCCAATTCTGATCGGTCAAGAACTTCTTTCAAGGATGTTAAATGTAACTATAAAGGCAAATTGCTGTAGTATAAGAGGAGTAAAAGCTTCAGGAAGTCAAAAGAATCAGCTTGTGGGTGGTAACATTAATGACGTACTTCTGTTGATGATTATTTTCCTACAATAGCACGTCTCCACGTGTTTTAATCGTTACATATTTTGTCACAGGAATATCTATCTCTGTGACGAAGCAGTGAAAAATAGTGATCCTGACAACATAACGGTTAATCCTCATATTTTTCTACAGTATGTATACATGATACATTTGTATATATTCGTTATCCAGATGCCACCCAGATGGAAAATAATTAGAAAGATCAGATCGAATATTTTTGCGTGTGAATGTTTGAAACCTTTTACGGGTTTTGTTTTTTGTCTTTTTTTTTTCTTTTCTTCTAAATAATATGCAGTGTTCCACAGCCTCATCCTTAAATTTCACGGGGCGCTAATGACTGAGTAGACGTTCAAGCACTTGATTATAGGGCAGGTAGAAGTCTAACTGGTGGTGAACTTTTGCTAGTTATTTGATGTAACATGTCATTTTCACTGACGGTGTTTCTGTCTCTGACATGCTTTTTCCTGTAAACTGGTTATAGAGTATTTGTGGCTTCACAAGAACGCAAAACCAGACATGTCAGTCTTGGTTTAAAAACAATAACTTGAGAGAAAAAAAAGCCCAAAAAGTGTTCTTAAAGTATGTTCGTAGGTGTCTTTTGATTTTGTTTGTAGCGTTGAGAGAAGAAAAGAAAAAAAAGATTATCAAGAACGACTTTTTTCTCAAATACCTGCACAGTGGACATGTTTGAACAGTGTCTCAAAGGCACACGTGTTTCTTTGTGAAGCCGTCAGAGGACCGTGTGATTGATTAGCTACATTTTTACTGTCACGGACAGGACTGAGTGGGGGCGGTGTGTGTCTCCAGAGCAAGTTACAGTCAGCCAGCATGCTTTATTGAACTCGCTGATGGAGCAGCGAGCTATGGTTGTGTTTTTTTACAGCTTTTGTTTGAAGACTTGTTTGACTTTGCTGAAATATTCAAAGCCGTTTACACTCCGGTGGTAATTCTTATATAGAAGTTACTGTTTATGCCTGCCTGGACTCCACCGAGCGTTTTCGGAAAAGCCAGCAAGCACTGCTGAAAATTAGTTCTGCCTTTTTATGATGTTCTGCGCGTATCCCACATAAAAGGCGAATGGAAAGGCAGTCTTTAAAAAGGCCGCATGGCGTGGTGCGGTTTTGTCGTAGGCAGATTTGAACTGGTGGCTGTGGAAAAGCCAGGGTGAGCCTAGCTGGAGTCTCACGTTTATAGAAGGAGTAATGACAACGTTTGTAATTAGGAAACGTGTCGCTGTAAATCTTACGCTGAGCCTGAAGGAGGCCAACGAAAGTGTGTGTGTGTGTGTTTGTGTGTGTGAGTAAGCGGCTGATCCGTAGCTGATCCTCATGAACTTCTCTGCACTCACAGATGTGGCCGCACTTAAGATTCCAGCGGTTTTATATTTTATTTTGGATTTCCGTAAAAGCAAATCCTCACTGGAAAGAGAGCGTGAGAAATGCAGCATCCCCATGCTCCCGTCTCGCCAGATCGTTTCTCGAAAGGTTTGGTTTCGAATGTGAAGTGCGATGGAAGTGCGAGGTACCAAGAAGGAACCAACAAGAAAGTTTGTATTTTTAAAAAAAAATTTGTAAGTGTTGTATGAGGTGAGCGTATAAAAGGGAAAAAAAAAGTGCTTTTTTTTTTAAGCACCTCACAATGCAGGCCTTGTCCTGAAAATTTGGGCTTCTTCTCGGCACACTGAACGGAGGAATGGAAAAGATTATCCACAGGAATGTCTGGGGTGCCCTCAAACCCAGAGCTGAGCGCGAGCGGCCAATGGGAGAGCGAAGGCAAGCGGCAGACTAATTTTTTCCTGATGAACTCAGCCGCCTGCTCCATAATGGGTTCTGATTGCCAGCTCTGAACTCACATATGGACCATGTTTGGAGAGCCTAAATTGTGGGACCAATTCGGTATTGGGCGGGGGAGAAAACGGTCGCTGACTCTGCCTTTGTTGTTTCATTAGAGCTGGTAATGGACGCACTCTGGCTCGGTGTCTGAGTCTCTCTGTCCATCCTTTTCCTCCAGATGTGCTTTTTAATAATCACACTTTATTGACATCACTCTGGAAGGAGTTACACCCAAAAACCAAGCCACGTATATAACTAGCGTAATTGTATTGCTTGTGTTTCAGGGGCCCTGGTGCCTTGGGTTAAACCGTGGCTTCATAAATTCTGCCAATTAATATGGTGCTTATTTATTGTGTCCCCGAGTGCGCCTGGATTAAACCCATAACTTTCAAGGGAATGTGGCCGACACAAGTTGAGTGTATATTTGCTCTTTGTGTAAAGACTTAAGCTGAACCATAGACCTTCAGTAAAAAAATGTAAAAAGGGGGCTGGGGGTGGGATGGGAACGCCATGTGGTTAAGCTCCAGCGAGTGATCCAAGTATGTGCTTGTAGACCTTGTGGTCGTAGCGGGGGAGGGGATGCCGAAAACTGAGAGGAGTCGCAGCAGCGGCCGTTGCCTCTGTATGCGTTCTGGATTAGGGTCTCAGAGAGGTTAGGGGTCAAGGGAAGAGAGCTTGTTAGCTCCGACATGTTCCACACTCCTCCGATTTTAATTGGCCTTAGCCGCTGTACACACACTCCCTCGCAGCTTCCTGTTGGCCGTGCGCTCAGAGTTGATCACAGGGCCAGGTCCTCTCCTCCCTCTCAGATTCATCATCATCCCGCACAGTAGTTATTTTAATACTTTTATTTATTTAATCTGCTCTTCAAAGCCAAGCAAGTGGAAGGAGCGATTTCAGTGCACTATTTAAAAAAAAAAAATAAAAAATGTTGGCTTAATGTAACATTTCAAGGCAACTTGCTCCACAGATTTTTTGAGTTTACTCAACTCAAGGTTAAAAATTGAGTTAAGTGAACTACTTTGGTTAAAAGTTGAGTAAACTCAAAAAAAGCTGAACAGCAAGTTGCCTTGAAATTTTAAGTTAAGTTAACTTTTCTTTTTTTTTTTTTACAGTGTTGCTTTTTCTGTTGTTGTTGTTGTTGTTGTTATTGTTGTTGTTGTTTATTCCAGACTATCCTTAGGTCCTTCTTGAAATGGGGGTTTGTCTCTTATTTCTGGTCAAAACCAGTAAAAAAAAGCCAGGGTTTTTCTTAAGTCCATTTTAATCAGCTATTTCATATTGTTTTAGCAGCTGGTTGAACATTTTGAAGAAGGGCTGCGATTTTTTTTAACCAAAATTTTTCAGAACATTTAAAATGATAAATTTATATAAATTAGTTTATGTAACGTTTATATTCACTACTGCAAATTCTTGGTTGCTGTGATAGTGACAAATTCATAGGCTTCTCTACAAAAAAATAAGGGGGGGGGTATTTGGAGGAGGATGATGATGATGATGATAAAAAGTATAAGAACATGACAAGCTGCATTTTTTTTGTCTTATTATCTGCTTATTAACTATTAAATTAACTATTAATTATGAAAAGAAAAAAGAGAGGCTGTCAAGTGAAGGACTGTTTATATAACTTGTTGAGGTCAGGGTTTAATGCATTAGGTAATTTTGTGTGATTCACCCAAGCGTCTGGCGACCTAGAGCGAGCATGCTGACCAGAACATTAGGTCATAATGTTAAAAAGAACATTAAATACATAATGTGTGACTTTTTTTTCCTCGGCTATGCCTGTGTAGAGAGTGCCACTGTAATCACGGCGAATACTATGATACTTGTGTGTGCACTAAGCTTTTGTGTGAGGCAGACCATCACGCTCAGCTCAGGTCATCTCCAGTCTGTACATCTCCTCCAACGATTCTCACTGCGATTGACTGACACTTGCCAAAGAGAAAGTAGGGGGCCAAGCAAAAAGCAGAAATGTAGAGTACTTCCTTTGGCAGGGAATGATAGCAGCCATCCATAGAGGCATGGTCAGGGGAATTCAGAAAGAGTAAGCCTTTGATAACTCACTGAGCTCTTAATCTAGCCACAGCGTGCCACCATCACAATGAATTGCTACTGATTGTTGCGGCCCATCAGCCAAGCAGGGGATTCTCAGTACCTTCCCATCTACAGTATCAGCCTCTGGCACGGGAGGTGAGCCTGGCGCTAGTTATCTCATGCTCCTGTTCTCTATCTCTCTCTCTCTCTCTCTCTGTCTCTCTCTCTCTATCCTTCTTACAGAATCAGTTCATTCAAATATGATTAAACAAACCCAATTTATTATTCCCAAGGATGCAACCTGTTTTCTGTACTGATCTTTCTTGATAGTTTCTTGCTCCTGTATTGGGGGAAATATAAATAGGTGTCCAGACTTACAGAACCAACTATTGCACCTCTTCCAGAGAACCAGTCTTTAAAATACTACTATTATATGTCTCGTGCCAGGTTTTAGGGTCTCTCAGGGTAATCTATGCAAAATTAGTGATTATCGAGTTACATAATATGAGCATGCTGTGCATTCCTGTGGTGGGAAAACAACACCATGAAGTTTGCACATTGTGCAAAAACGTCTTTGGATACACTACAGTTTCCTAACTGGGCATCGCACACTTTCCGACTGATTTTAGACGGTATATTTATGGTGCACAAGAATTAACATAGGGCCACAAGTTGAGTTTTTTTAAGATTTATTTTGTCGCCATGAAATACTTGGAAAAGTACGTTGTGGAAACTAGTGCACTTTTTCCCAGTTGAGAAATTTGCTGTCGTTGTTTGGTTTCACCTTGTACTACTACTATACTACACCCAGAGTTGGGTTGAAATGTGTCGATAGAATCCGAGTCACTCCAGTGAGTCCGAAACTCTATACAGAATACTTGATTTTCTGTCTACGATGACTTATGCAAGAAAATAAAAACACAAACAAAAGCCAAGCAGCCCTGGTTGTGAATAGTGGCTATAATCAGCATCTTTTTATTAAATGGAGACTGTGAACGACAACAGAAGTGTTCAGTAGGCTCAGGTGACCTTTGGAGACTCAGGGGAGTGTGCATAGTGCGTGTTGCGTGCAATCCTGGCACATGAAGGAAAGTTCAGGAAGGAGGGGGAGAGTCTATTTTGACTCTAAAGCAGTCTGACACGCTTGGAATTATGCTTGGAGAGAGGAAGGAGAGACACAGGCTGAGCGAGCATTTGATCCAGATACCACCAAAGCCGATCTCATGAGGCGGAAGGTCAGCACAGGAGCACCTGCTGCCCCACGTCTGGCGTCACGGACCATGACTGCTTCTGAAACATGCTTGAAACGGGAAACATGCTTGAAGCCTGAGAAATGACCTTGCAATCAGACTTGTGGTTGTGTAACAGGACTGTCTGAGGGGTGATAATGTGGAGCAAGGCATGCTGGGGTGTGATGGGTTAAGCAGTCACCAATATGGCTTTCCTTTATGGGTTGGGGGTTTGTGTGTGGATGACTTCTGCTTAGGAGCTAATGGAAATGTCAGACTTGGATGCGCCCCTGTTCACTGGAACACTACAAAAAATTACAAGTGTGCAAATGTACCGGAAATTTTGGAAACTTTCTGGATCTGTGATTTTTTTTTTTTCCATTGGCCACTAGTCAGTACAGTCAACATACCAAACATCCAGATTTTTTATTACAGCACAAACGCTGCACAATGAAACAGAAATAGCTTGTTTTGCAGGGTTTATAACGGATTTTTAGTACCTTTTTAATCTATGATGGTTAAGAAAGTGTTGTGTTGACTCCACAATTATGTCATTGGTCACCGTAGCTGATATGACTGTCATTGCTGTGCTTGTTCCTGTAATCATTCAGTTTGGTGAGAAATGTACGATAACCTCAGGTTCTATTGGTTTTTCTGTGGGCCAGTTATTCTTTTTAGATGAGACTGTATCTCTGTTGGTCGGCTCCGGAGGAATCAGTCTTCAACAGCCCTGGCCTTTTCCTGTTGCCAACATTAAGGGCACTTTCAGATGAACTCTTGCGAAAAACAGACCATTAGCAACACAAAACGTTCAAGCAAAACACACAGGCAGATGGTGTGTTTGATTGGGCAAAACAAATGCCACAGTGGCAGCTTGTCTTCGTGTCTATTACAGATATTGATAGTGAGATAATTGACTGGCATGGCCATGCAATGAAATGCACATGAAACTGAACGAGGAAGAAACAGGACAGTGGGATACTGTGAAAGCCTGGAATACTGTGTTTGGCCCTGCGTCTTTAAAATAAAGCAAAATACATTCAATATACTACCTTAATCTAAAGATCTAATAAGTCATGAATGATGAATTATCTTCTAATTTAGGAGCAAAATAACACACTTTATATATATTTACACTCGACTTACACTGTCTTGTATTAGCACTTTGTGTCATTCTGTGCACTATTTATGGGAATTGCATATCTTGTCAGTGAGTCAGATCATTAACTCAGCTCACAAATAAGCGATGACTCCCAATCGGCTCATTTTGACCTGAGAGAACTAGTTTTGTTTTTGGTTTTTTTTTTTTTTTGGTTTCCAAAAATGCCAACGTAGGGGACACATTGCAGCACTAAATCTAAGCAACTATTCTTTTACATTGTCATTGTATGAGCCTGAATTCTGTCTAAAGCATCAAATATCTGTGCCAGTTTGTCCTGTATACTCTATATTGTTGTTTAATATTTTTTCCACTTGCACGGATGCGAGAAAGGTGCTCTATGAAACGAGACAGCCATTATTACTATATGTGGGTTTCATTCCAAGCTCTATTTCTGTAAACGGTCTTTGGAATACTGTGATTTCCGAGTCCATAAAACACACAATGCCATATGGTGCAGTTCCTCAGATAACAGCTGTCTCGCCAGAGCTTAATATGAAGCCCTTCTGAGACCCAGTTTTCCTCTTTCCAACTTCTCACCTTCTACTGTGTCAAAGATGATGACTTTGTACAACAGTGCTCATGAAATCTCGAATCTGATTGGTCAAAAGGTGTTGATAAATTTTCTATAACAGCCGCTCTGACAATAACATATAACAAATAGAGGGACTAAACGCTTAAATACGGTGAAGTTTTTTGTGAGGAGTCGTTTTTTTTTGGAAGGAGTCTCCAGTTTCAGAGCTTTGTAGCTGTCAGAAGTAAAGCTCTAACGTAATGTAACAAGATGGCGTGTTCAATCTTTCAGATTCAGAGATGCACATATGTATTTCTTCCCTGCTGATTACAAGAAGTGCAGCAACCCACACTTATGAATATTCTCCAGGACGCCTTCTGCAGATTAACTGCAGCTCCCGGTTATGTGTGTGGTTTTTTGTTTTTTTTTCCGGACGCAGCAGCTGCCTGTAACCCGGGACGGTAATGTTGTATATTTAATGTCTCCACAGCCATCTGTCCAAGCATATTGTGATCCACTCCGGACATGTGTGTGTCCACTATGTACTTATACAACAGCACGAGGCTGTATCTTTTTATAGCAATGCTTCATCTGATACCACCACCACCACACACACTCACACACACTATCACTTTTTCTCCATTGCGCTTTATACAGTTATTCAAAAAGCAGAGGCTCATGGTCCGGGATGGTAGAGTCCAGCTCCCCTATCAATCAGCACGCATAACACAGCTGCTATTGTCCACAATCTGCTCTGATACATAACGAATAAGCATATGTAACACACACCCAAAACACAAAGATAATCAGAGTGTGAATCTGAGGAACAGTATTGCGTCACGTTTGGCTTTTTTTTAAGCTTCAGTACTACAAAAGACTTACTCGCTTGCTTTGTTCCCCTCGCTCGCAGACTCCGACAGTAGAGCCGTAATTTAGTTTTTCACACACCGGAATCTGATGAAATGTCGGAGGGTTTAAGTGAAAAAAAAACAAGAGCTCTTGAGATTATCATGCGGTTATGGAGGAAACGTGGAAACATCAGAGTGTCAATTCAAACCCACCATTTTTCGACTGTCGTTCTGTATTTATTCATTTAGACCATGTGGATTTTGTGTCTAAAAAAATTACACGCCGCTTCGAAATGTCTTAAGTTGTTTGACTTTGTCGAAACCGCAATATATTTTCCCTTCAGCTTTCATTTAGCTAAGGTTGGAGCATCGTGAAGCTCGCGTACCCCATCGTTTCTATGTAAATAACAGAACTAGAGTATACACTCGTGGCTAATGCAGTATTTGAGACACGTCTTTTTCCAGAAACAACATGCTGGTGCAGGGCCAGATCCCACATTTCACACTGGTTACATGTCACGAATCAGATATTCCTAATGTGCAGCGTAAATGCAATTATAGGAACGATAACGTCCTCAAATGAGCACGTTAATAATACGTAAACCTGTGATTTGGAGCCAGGATGCTGTTATCAGAATTCAGAGGATACAGTGTTGGAGACTCTCGCTCTCTTTCTCTGTGTGTTTTGAAATGCTACTTTAATGTTCTCATAAGGAAGCAGAGATTTGTGTAACCGAGGCTTGGCTTGAGCGTAGAGAACAAATTAACACGCCAATCATTTGTGTTTGTGAATTTCCCGGGTTTTTTTCAAACAGGAGAGCACAATGAAGCTGTCAGTGTTCGTATCAACTGCCAGTCAATGATAACCTCCTTAAAGCTGTGTGAGGGAAAGAGTAGCCACGTTGGAGAGAGAGAGAGAAAGAGAGAGAGAGAGAAAGAGAGAGAGAAAGAGATTGAAAATGTGGAATTCCTGTAGGATGAGTGTGTGTTTGTTTCAACAGCTCCATGTTTGTGTGTAATCTTCGCTCCTGGAGTGTGTGTCCCACTGCGTCTCTCTTCAGGAAGAAAGGGGCTTCCCATTTCCTGTTTTGCGCTCGGAGAGAGAGGAAAAGGTTGAGAATTTGAAGGAAATGTTCCCACGTACTTGAAAACACATATACACACACACACACATGCGCGCGCGCGCACGCACACACATAAAGAGACATATAAGTGTATCCATTCATTTTAATATATTATCTCATGAATATATGACAATATACTCTCTTATGGAGTAAAACACTGTTATAAGCTGTTATAGAAAAATTATTTTCAAAATGGGATGTCATGCCGAGTTACTATACCCTCCCCACAGAGGATTATTTTCATACAACAGCACACCCCATTTTTTTATTTTTTTATTTCTTTTCTACCACAACGTATGTCTATAGGCTGGAGGAGGAAACCAGAGTACCTGGAGGAATCCCCAAGGAGAACTGAGTGCACACGGGGTGGAGGCGGGATTCGAACCCCCAACCCTGGAGGTGTGAGGCACACTAGGCCACTGATCCCTGAAAGTTATACACACATGTATGCAGATAGTCTAGGTATGTCTAAATGAAAGCGATTGAAAGACGAATACACTCCTTTCATTTCCCTTCCCCTGCATTACAGTAAAACCGCCGTCATCATTTGCCATTTAAATCCACCTCGCGTCTTCTGCTTAGCGCTCGTCTCGATCGTAAAAGTCTCATCCCACGTCGCCCGAGAGAGTGAGAGCGAAGTCGATTTCACTTCGAAGTCGAGGGCATGTAAAGCACACAGAGTCTTTCTCGATCTGCAAATTACATTTCTCTTTCAAGCTGCATCGTTGTTTCGATCGGCTGGCTTCTGCAGCCTTTTGATCTGCCGCTTGTTGATGATAGAATGAGTGCAGATTAGCGTTGACCTTTGCTTTCATGACTAATTCTCATTTATCTTGCGTTATTGCTCAAGCAATTGGCTGTATATACACCGACTCTTCGCTCTCTGAGTTGGCACAGACACAAAGTCAGGTTTTCATTTTCTTTGCTCTGTTTATGAAGGAGGACGTCGGTCAGGTCAGAGGTCAGGACGCCGCAGATCGTAGCGACCGCTCCGATTAAGCCGTCAATCGTCACGCTTACGATAGAATAACTGAATGACGACTTCTACATGTGCTTCATGATGACTTCATCGCGTTACACGTACGCTATGCTTAAATAATGATTTCATGATGATTATTGAATACGTTCCCTAATCATTAACACATCAGGAATAGCACAGTGTATGCGTTTACAGCCAATCAAGTCGTATATACTGTACGAGTGCTCATAGTTATGGGTTTAACTCAGTATGTTAATTCATTTCGTGACTTACGCAGTGTTAATAAAGATCATATATATCATGAACATCATTTTTTTATTATTATTATTTATTATTTTTTATTTATTGTTTCTATAGCAACAGCTCGTTCACAGTGATTTGGATAGCCGGACACATTTTTATTCACATTTCAAAGTCTAACATTACTCCAACCTGTTGAATACATTGCTTTGCTGAATATTTTGTTAAATTGAAAAAAAAAACATACAATGAGGACCCACGAGTGACGCAACAGGCGATCCAAGTGCCACGGAAGCCAAATTATCCACGGTCTCTAGGTTTGAGGGATGGCATACGCTCTCTCTCTCTCTCCCCTTTCAATCAGAGCAAAACTAGCCAATCATATGCGTCTGTGAGCTGGCGAATGCGGAAAACAGATTTTCATGCTCTCTAGAGAATGTATAAGAGTTGTTAAAATCCCACAGCGGTCACATTCCAGCCTTTTTTACGATGTCGCATTTGTTTCCCATTCTGCGAATCAGTCTGTCCCAAAAATGTCTAGGATTGTCAATTAAAAATGATTTGTAAAGCTATAGGTACCGTGACGGGCTCTTAGAGAACAAGAAATTATTATTAATTTTCTATTTATTTATTGCTGGCAGGTAATCCATCAAATTAAGTATCACAGTTTTTTTTGTTTTTTTTAAGGGGTGTGTGTGTGTGTGTGTGTATGTGTGTGTGTGTGTGTGTGTGTGTGAAAGGAATGAGAGGAAATATGGTCAAGCGTATAGGCGTGTAGAGGAAAGCATGTGATTCAGAGCATGTGTGTGTGTATAAGTGTGTACAGTATGCCAGTGACTCATTAGGGGAGCTTACTGCTGTATGTAATCAGCAAGCTGGATCAATTGCTTGGTGTGAGAGTAATGTTTTCCAGCACACTTCTGAAGCAGAAGCTCAGCGTCAGATAAAGGTTGTGACCCCACAACCTCTCTCTTCTGTTTTTACCTCGTACTAGTGCACATTTCATTTGAGACAGCAGGGACGAGGTGGGAAAATGACTCCGATGTTCTTGAGCGTGTGGGAAGGCACTGATAAAGACCGGAGGCGTAATCTCTGCTAAGAAGGCAGCGTATATTTTTTGGAAGTCTATACGTGCGGGTTCGATAGAGGATTGTTGGGTGTTTGAGCGTGCAGTGCGATGTAGTCTTGACATGTTTAGGGCCTGAAGTCGAAGTTGCTTGAGATATGAGGAGCTTGGAGCTATGAGGCGGATGTATCTAACAGGAAATCAGAGCACGTTGAGTTGTTAAGTATCTCAGACTTGATTGTGTGGTTTCTGATACACTGATATCTGTTTAAAGAAAAAAGAGATAAAATTCAAAAGGACGTCATAGAGCTCAAAACAACTCGTACTTTAGTTTCAAAGCTGAGTCACGTTTTTATTAGCACTTGGTTTGCTGTCCATCCACCCCCGCATCAGACTCAGGCAAGGGGGCGTGGCCTAAAGTTGAAAGTATTTGAAGTTCGATTAACATGCTTGTTCTAATACGTTATCGTCTCTGTAGTAAAATCTTACTTATACACTGAATCGCATCGTGATCATGACACAGTAATGGCTGTGTGTAGCTGTGGTAAAGTTTTCTGTGAGGAGATATTTCCTGATCATTTTTGGAAAGAGGCTCCAGAGTCTTTTTTCCAAAGGTTTTCCGTCATGGGAAAGTCTTCAGGACAGAGAGCTTTGCGGTTTGAGGGTGGTAAGAGAGCGAATGTTTATAGCTTCTGTAACGTAAGTCGCATTGTTTTGTAAAAAAGTATGTCTTTTGTTTAATAAATAAAAACTTGTTAGTGTTAGCAAATTTCTGTAGAATAAAAAGAATAAAACACTCAGCACCCAGCGTGAAGCGGCGTTACTGTTACTGTGCCGCCATTGATTATTTTCCAATTACGGCAAGTGTTTTAGTTATTTACAGTTGAGTCTACGAGTTTACATGCGCCGTGCAGAATCTGTAAATTTGTTAATACCGTATTTTCCGCACTATAAGGCGCACCGGATTATAAGGCGCAGTCTCAATTACAGGGTCTGTTTCTGTACTTGACCAATACATAAGGCGCACCGTGTTATAAGGCGCATACGGTTGTTAGGCCGATTTTTGAGAAAATTTAAGGCGTTTAGGTGCGCCTTATAGTGCAGAAAATCCGGTAGTTAAAAAAGAGGGATTGTTTGTTTTTTTATTTTATTTAGTCCCGCCCTGAATAAACTATTTCACATAACAGATGTGTACATATAGTCCACAAGACACAATAATAACTGAATTTTACACAAATGATCCAGTTCAAAAGTTTACATACCCTTGATTTCTAATCCTGTGTGTTGTTACCTGGATGATAAATGACTGATTTTATGTTTTGTCATAGTCGTTCACGAGTCCCGTGTTTGTCCTGAGCAGTTAAACTGCCCAATGTTCTTCATAAAAATCCTCCAGGTCCGGCACATTCTTTGCTTTTCCAGCATCTTCTGCATATTTAACCCCCTCCCATCAGCAGCTATATGATGTTGAGAGCCATCATTTCACACCGAGGGACTCGTACACAACTATTACAAAAGCTGCAAACGTTCACTGATTCTCAAGAAGACTACACGGTGCATTACGAGCCAGGGGATGTAAACTTACATTTACATTTATTCATTTAGCAGACGCTTTTATCCAAAGCGACTTACAAGTGCACACTCATACACCTAGCACATGCAAGGTGCTAGCTTGCCATCGGGGGCAACTTAGGGTTCAGTGTCTTGCCCAAGGACACTTCGGCATGGGATCACCCGGGCCGGGATTCGAACCACCAACCCCATGATTAGTGGATTAGTGGACAACCCGCTCTACCGACTGAGCCACAGCCGCCCTAAACTTTTCATAGGTTCTTTAGAAGCTACATAAGATATTTACATGTTTCCCAGAAGACCAAGTGCAGGACTCAATGGGAAAAAAATAGAAGTATTATTATTAACGTTTTGCAGATTCTGCGAGGCATACGTAAACTTCTGGCCACAACCGTATGTGATATACTGTTATATTTCAAATTGTGAAAGCAGGATCTCATGCATTCTCATCACGGGCTACTACGTAATCTGGTGTAACTTGGATGAAAGTTATTACTTTACTAATATTGTAGAGCATGATAACGCATCATGTCATTACAGTGGTGTAAAAAAAAAAAACATTTATATTGTCATTTGCTGAAAATGCGTGAAAGGTATTAAGTTTTGTCTGAATGTCTAAAATGTCCTAACACAAGTTGTTGCTATTTTTACAGCACGTGCCAGGCTGGAATTTCCTAACTGCTCTTTCTCCAAGCATGTGTGTGTGTGTGTGTGTGTGTGTGTGTGTGTGTGTGTGTGTGTGTGTGCGTGTGCGTGTGCGTGTCTGTGCAGAGGCTTTACTGGAATTCGGAGCAGGAGTTGATCTTGTTTTGCTGCTTTATGAGTCTGAGTGTAGCTCTGTAATTGAGGTTATGGGTGATTAAACTCTCCATGGCCCTTCGCAATCCCCCAACTGGCCATCGCTCAGCGTCGGAGACGATCCTCTCTGCTCAGTGTATAATTGATTTCTGTGTGTACTCTCTCTTTACCCCCCTCTCGATAAAGCTGATTTAGGCCACATCAACCGGTGTTTAGTGTCAGATCGGTCTGAAAAGGGAAACTGTCCCTCCTGCAGCGTGTGAGAGAGAACGACCTCGGGGTTGTTTACTCTGCTGCGACGGGTGCCTGTTGCTTGGGTAGAGTGTGTTTTTAGATTCAACAGTGTTTGCTCTTCAGCTTTCATGAATGGTTTTCAGATGCATGGTCTAGTAGAGATACATTTTTAATTTCTGGTCGTTATTGTCAGAATTGCTATCTGTTTGTTGACGGTAGGAAGAAATACATAATGGTAGATTGAGATGTTTGGCTTTTGATTGTTATGTGTGTGTGTGTGTGTGTGTGTGTGTGTGTGTGTTGTTGTTGTTAAGTGAAGCAAGGAGGCTCTGCCAGGGGAAAATGGTTTGTACGTGTTAGAAGATTTTCATGACAACTTGCAAAAGACTGATCAGCATTTCGCAGAGCCGGTTCATCGAGTCCATACGTGCAGTCAGACCAGGACAGCTTTGTGTGTGTGTGTGTGTGTGTGTGTGTGTCTAAGGTACATTTATCAATTTTATCACTGAACCTGAACTAGGTCAGTCGCCTGGGGTTTTTATGTTTACCTTTATGTTTATGCTACTTTTATAGCTCCTTTTATTATTTTTTTTTACAAAAAATTATTATATTTTCATTATTTAAAAAAAGTATATATTTTATAAACATCTCTTAAATTTCTTCATAAAAAGTGGCCACTGTTTTCATTATTGTTATATTAGTACATATTACGATACATGTATCGAGAAAAAATAATCGTTTTAGATATTGTGACGTTATTTTCACCTTATACAACACAAATTGCTGTGGAATTTCTGATTGGTCAGACGGTGTTGATTATTTGTCTATAAAATAACCTCTGGGATTAGTAATCATTCTGATACCTTATTTATTTTCAATAGGGACAACGTATGGTGATGTTTTCTGCGAGGAGATTTTTTTTTTTTTTTTTTTGAAGGAGTCTGAAGTGTCAGAGATAAAACACTAAAACTGAAAAAATGAGCAGCTGGTGAGGGGAAGTGTTTATAACCGCTATAATGTAGGTGATAACACAGACTATCTTATGTCGTAGATGTTCCACGGTGTTAAATGTAACTATGAATGGATAAACAGTATGGTATGTTGTTTTTAATGTAAATAAATCCATAAATAATTGTGAGCATTTGAAAATGATTGTGGTGTAAGAGGAATAAAACATGACCGGATGCGCTGTTTTACATCATTGAACGTAACTAAAAGTGTGTGTTCTTTAATAATTGTTAGCATTGGTGGTATTAGGAATTTATTTGAAAAGAAGATTTATACGTTGTTGTTTTTTTTTTTTATAACAGTAGTCCATGTTGTGTTTTATTCTTTATATATGAACTGTCACTATTTAATGGCAGCCGTATTCTCTCTTAGTGTATATTTAGTTGCATACGTCTGGTTGCATACACCAACAGCAAACCCTCCATATCACTTTCATGACAAAGCATGTAATGGGAGGATCTCCTTTCTTTCTGTCCCACATAAATCATGTTTATCCTTTTAATCTGCCTTCGTACTGCATGCTGGAGCAGAGAAAAAAAAACGGGTCTCATGACTGGTGTGGAAAAACCCTGGCCGAAGCCGAGCTTTAATGTGCTGCTAGCTCCTTGTGTATGTTGGCATGCGTCCAGCAGCAGGCGAAGAGAGTCAGCAGCCCCTGTGTTTGCCGTATGCACGATGGATAGTCTTGTTGTATGTGTGAGGCCTGGCCTTCAGGTGTGTGCCATCCCGGCTCATGCCGTGCCCGAGACTTTCCTTCCAGGAACATCCCGGAACGCCAACCGCGACAAGCAAACTCCCATAAGCTTCCGGAAAACACCTGCCTTCTGCAGCACCGCTCTTCATGCCAGGCATAACACCTCATTCATCTGGTTTCTGTGTTCCACCAATGCTAACACAGCCTGCACTCCCACAGGGTTCGCGAAGAAAATACGGCTTGTATCATGTACAGTGGTGTGAAAAGGTGTTTGCCCCCTTCCTCAATTCCTGTTCCTTTGCATGTTTGTCACACTTAAGTGTTTCGGAATATCAAACCAATTTAAACAATAGTCAAGGACAACACAAGTAAACACAAAATGCAATTTGTAAATGAAGGTGTTTATTATTAAAGGTGAAAAAAAATC
>JAFFST010047142.1:118672-122762 GCA_022414735.1 Noturus placidus | reverse complement strand
TGACTATTGTTTAAATTGGTTTGATGTTCCGAAACACTTAAGTGTGACAAACATGCAAAGGAACAGGAAATGTGGAAGGGGGCAAACACTTTTTCACACCACTGTAGGTGACCAAGTGGGTTCTAGAAACAGGGTCTCGTTGATGCACTTGAGTAACACAGACGAGATTGTGTGTTTTAGAGATTTTTTTTTCAATTAAAGAGAAGAAATGGCGAGTTCTTGATTCTGATTGGTCAGAAGGTGTTTCTATAGGTTTTCTATAACAGCAGCTCAGAGTAATTCTGGTTATACGTTGCACTCAACTTAAACAGATGTAACTATTGATATGGTGAAGTTTTCTGTGAGGAAATTATTATTTTTTTTGTATTAATGGAAAGAGTCTCCAGTGTCAGCGCTTTGTAACAGTCAGAGGTAAAGCTGGAACACAGAAAGCTCTGCAGGATGAAGAGTGTTGCAGTTTCTCTGTAACGTTAAATGGAACTATGAACAAAAGTAGAACGTGTCATTGTTTAATGAATAAAAACTTGCAATGGCTGGTAAATCGCTGTGGTATAAGAGAAGGAAAATGCTTCAGGTTGTACTGTCGTGTAATTAAAGGTTTATTCTTCTCTGTGTTTGCCCTGTAGTGAAATCAAACCTCTCTCATCAGGCTTGTTATGGAAAGATGAGAGTTGAACTGCAGCTGAACACGAGCCAACATGCTGCACCCTGATGTTGTGTTTTCTTCCATTTACTGTCTGTCTCTCTGTCACAATTTACACTCACTTGCAATGCATTTTACACACTGACTTCCTCAAATAACCTCTCTCTCTCTCTCTCTCTCTCTCTTTTCATCTCTCTCTCTCTCTCTCTCTCTTTTCATCTCTCTCTCTCTCTCTCTCTCTCTCATGCTTTCTTTTTCTTTCTCACTGTCTCTCTCTTTCTCTCTGTCTCTCTCTCTCTATTTATATCTCTCTCTTTTCATATCTCTCTTTAACTTGCTCTTTCTCACTGTCTCTCTCTTTCTCTATCTCTTTTTCTTTCTCTCTCTCTCTCTTTCCCTATCTGTATTTCTCTATCTCTATCTCTCTTTCACGCTCTCTCTCTCTTTCTCTCTTTCCCTATCACTCTCTCTCTCTCGCTCTCTCTTATTTTCTGATACCTGTATTAAGGGTCCAAGCACTGAAGGTGGCACCCTATTGTTATTATACCATTTCTTCTTCTTCTTCTTCTTCTTCTTAATAGGCCAGCCCATAGTACAGTCTGGTAAAAAGACCAAATTTGGGCCTACATTTATGGTTATAACTTTTGAACAGCGCATCCCTGGATATCTTGGGTCAAGACGAGCTATTTTGATTTTCCGCCATCTTGGAACTTTTTCAAAAACTGCTTTTTCACTACAAATCTTGTCCAATCCTCACGCTTTTTGGCAGGCATCATCTTGAGACCAACCTTGGAAAAAAAATTTAAAAGAATGTTGAAGTTCTAACCGGTTTTCCTGTAATGTGCCAACAAATCTGACAGTACACCACCAAACAGGAAGTGAGGCTGTTTCTCCACAAAAAACTGATACACTGACACCATTATTGGTAGGTGTTTTCAGGACCATGCCTGAGGCTATGTGACAAATTTCATGACAGAGCCACTTACTGTTCAAAAGTTCTAATAGCATGCTGAAAATGCTGCCATCTGAATGCCATTTTTGCTGCTCCTCCTCCAAATGTTGTCCAATCTAAACTACTGCCATTCTAGCCATTCAATATGCTATTAAACAGACAACACATGACTGACAAGGTTACTATCAGTTTTTATCTTTATTATGTGTTTACAATTATGCGCTTTCCTGTAATTGCTTTGCAATAATTGTAGCACATCTGTGAATGTGCAGCTCACTGAGCCTGGGTGCATGGCCTCTGAAAATGCTGCTTGTAGCTTTAATTTATCTGTATTTATCGGTATCTAAACTCCACCCATCTTTATTTCTCTCTATTTCCTATGCTGCCCTCCGACATTGTTTTTTTAATCTAGAATTTCCTGCAGTTTGTTTCTTTATTTACTTTCTTCATCATTCTTTCTCTCTAAAAGAAATATTCTCCTATTTATTTATTTATTTTTATATTTTTATCTTTCTTATATTTTTTTTCTCTTTAATCTCTCTCTCTTGCTCGCTAATTCTTGTCCATATTTCTTATCTCTCTACAGTCTTTCAGTCTTATACTTTCATTCACATTGTCATTTATTGTGTCTCTATGTTGGAATATGAGTCATCTTGTCTCTCCTTGCCTGCTTTTCTCTTTCATACGCCATCTCTCTCTCTCTCTCTCTCTCTCTCTCTCTTTCTCATGGCTCTCTCTTTCATACTCTGTCCATCTGTCTCTAGCACTCTGAAACACCAGAAATCCCACTCTCGGGGCTCAGGATCATAATTGGACGTGACAGACCAAGCTTTTAGGAACATGTTCACTCTCCAACACTACACCAGTCCTGTCTCGCTGCGCCCATGTGTCATACTCTCATCTGCAGTATTTCCTCCTTACCCTCGTCCTGTCGTCATCAGCACGTCTGTCCTATCCGTGATGAAGTGGACTGTGTTCATTCTATCCCTGAAGCCATGTGGTTTTTGGACATACAGAGTGAAGTGAGGATTATGACGTGGTTTATCTGAAGGTGTTTTTTTGTTTGTTTTTTTTTTATGTCTCTGTGTCCTTCTGATCTACAGTGGGACAGGAAACTCATTTTGACACCCTGTCAGAATAAATTTAATTATTTGAGTGCTGTTTGAATTTTTATGTGTTGGAAAGCCAAACATTCAGATTTGACTGTTTTAAGATCCCTGGTGTATGTTTTTCTTCTTTTTTTTTTTTTTAAACCCTTGTTTTTGTTGCATTGATGAATTTATGAAAAATGATATTATTTTTTGTGCTATACCTATATGTAGCGAACATCTACGGAGAACAGAAGCAATCATTGTGCGTTGGTGAGGCTCAAAACTTTTTATCTGCATCTTAAGTCAACTACAATCAAGTGCTGCCCCCCTGTTGCAGTCCACGTGCTCCCTCTTGGACTGCTAGACCTCTTCCTGCTGCAGTTTTCATTTTATGTGGTTTATGAAAGAGACAGACAGAAAGAGAGATGGACACAGTCAAAGATTGAGACAGAAAAAGAAATAATCGAGAGGGGACTAAGAGGGACAGAGACATCCCAAGAGATAGCGAGAGAGAGAGAGAGAGAGAGAGAGAGGAAGAGAGCTGGTCCCTAGGGACCTCAGAGTGACTGATGATGGTGATGATTATGATGATGGTGGTGATGGTGGCAGAGCTAATAATGGCACCATCCTTTTTTTTCGGTAATGAATATGTATCAGGTCACAGATGATTTATCCATCATAGCGGCATTCCATTGTGTTTACATGAGCCTCTGATGGAACTTCATCAAGCTTCTGTTTGTGGGGTCTTGCTGTAATTTATGTGCTATTTCTTTAATGCTGATTGTTTGTCTTGGAAATGAAAGCACCCCATGGGTTTGGTGTTGTTTTTTGCTCGTTGGGCGCCAAAGGGAGGATACTGGGAGAGAATCGCGCACACACCACACGCACGCACATACATGAGGCATGTGCTGGCCCCCTGTTGCGGTCCACGCGCTCCCTCTCGGCCCACTAGACCTCTTCCTGCTGCACGTACACACATAGTTTCCCAGAGTTGCCTCCAGTATACTGTCCAGACCCAGGAGTCTGAACGTTGTTTTTTTGTTGTTGTGTTTTTTTTGTTTTGTTTTTTTAATCGGACGCCCTGAAGTTTTTTAAACAGCCAGCCATTTCTGTTTCATTACCGAGACCTTGAACAGAACAAAAGAATAATAATCAGAAAAACGATGGGAGGGGGGATTTCAAAGGCTTGTTATGTGGTTAATAAATTTTCTTTTTCACTAAAAAGAGCTTTTATATAGATTTTTTTTTATCAACTCAAAATGAGAACCAGCTTCTTTCGCTTTGCCTGATGCCAATAGAACATTATTTTGTTGTCCTAAATCATGCGCAAACATACCCCAGCTTTGTGTAGAAAAAGAATTTCACATTTTATGGGCCATGATATTATCTCCACAAAGCAACCCT